>CANUEX010087626.1:0-65137 GCA_948099535.1 Jatropha multifida | reverse complement strand
AATACAGTAGTAGAAAATCCGCAGTTATGTTAAGATTTATGATTGTAATAATAATGTTAAGTGTATGTAAGACTTTATGGGAATGATTGAGTTGAATAAAATAAGGCCCTGTGATAGTTTGAGTCATTAAAAATATAATGGGTCAACTTGTAGAAAATTTTCATGTAATTATGGTGTCGAAATCAGAGATTAGGCTTACTACGGGCCTCGGGGGCCTTAAGCTTACCCAGGTCCTAGTGCCGGTCCGGCCCACGGTTTTGGGTCGTGACAAAGTGACAGTGGTTACAAATTAATTTAAAAATTAAAAAAAAATAACAAATAACAAATTTTTATTAAGAATAAACTCTTTTAAAACTCAACATATAATAAGAAATAAATTATATTAAAAAAATTACCAATTGAAATTTCAAAAATAAGTCTAGAAATGTTATAATTTAATTAAATTTGATATTGGTGGACAAAAAAGAAAAGTAAAGTTAATAAATGAAAATTACAAAGTAAATCATGCTAGGACTCAATATTAATCGGTTAATGAATCTATTCAAATATTTTGTTTCTTAAATGTTCTAAGTTGTAAATTTAAAATTAATTAATTAATTAAATAATAAAAAAAAGATTACACAAAAGAAACGTTATATCATTTTCAAATAAATCCATAATTTTTTTTATAATCTTAAAAAAAAAGTATATTTTTCTTTTTTATATAATATTTATTTATAAAAAATAATTTTTAGAAATTATATCCAATCAAATGATAAAATGTAATTTTTCTTTTTTTTGTCTTAATCACAAGTATCCCGAATCTCACTGGGTTAGAACTAAATTCTGCTCATACCAGATTGGCTAATAAGGGTTAAAGTGTTCCCAATGAGTATTTGCTTAATCCATGAGAATCGAACTCTCGATCTAACATAAGAGAGAAGAGTATCGAACCACTCATCTAAACACTAATTGATATAAAATATAATTTTCAAATTGGTTACGACTAAAATTATTTGGATATTCGAAATTTCATTGAGAGTGATATTGAAAATCTCATTATTCCTCCATAATCTTACATTTATATATACTAATCTTCTTTATGACGTGCCTTGCATGTTGATTATACTTGTTAATATTAAAACATAAGTTTTTGTTTAGATTAAAATAAATACAATTGCTTAATTTGCATTGGACTTTGTCGTACGAGTTACTTTTGATGCTATTTTTTATATAATTAATTTTTTTTTATAACGAAGTAGTTTCAAAATAAAATTTGACTCAATCTCTAATTTATAAATGTAGATTTTGAAAACCTTAATAGATACTTAAAAAGAAAATCAAGTCGTCACTCAATCCCAAATCAATATCTACATATAATTAGAGTGGAAAGTAATCAATAAATTATTTTCTACTACTGGGTAAATAAAAGAAATGAACATATGATCTGAATTGATAATGGTAATTATTTTGACTATAGTAATAGTATTACTCACTCAGTATAATAAAGAAATGAATATAGGCATATATATACAAATTCTTGAAACCCCAAATGTGACAAAAAAAGAAATATATAGTTCTAATTTTTTTTCAGTTTTATAAATATTATTTTCTTTTAAGTCAAATAAATTTAGAATATAATAGAAAAATTTTTAAAAAAATTAAAAATATTTAATTATGAAGAGGTCATCTATTTATTGTAGAGGAAATATAAATTTCCTATCAAATTAAAGTGATAGAATTTATAAATTAATTCAGTAACGAAAAAGAAAATAAAAAATAAAAAGTAAAAAATTATTATAAAGAATATAATTTTTTTCACAACTCAATATATAATAAAAAATAAATTATATTAAAAAAATTATCAATTTAAATTTTAAAAAACGGGTAAACTGAAAAATATTGTAATTTAATGAAATTTAATGTTTATAGACAACAAAATTATAGCCAAGTCAATAAATGAAAATTATAAAGCAAATAATACTACAATCTAATTTTGTTTCTCTATTTTTCTAAATTATAAATTTAAAATAAATAAATGAATAAGTTAATTAATTAATAAAAATATTAAATAAAAGAAACATTTTATCCTCTTCAAATAAATCCTTAATTTTTCTTACAATCATATAGAAGAGAAGAGTATACTTTTTTCTTTTTTGTTATTTATATTTATTTATTTAAAAATAATTTTTAAAAATTATATCAAATTAAATAATGAAATATAAATTTCCCCCCCTTAATTACAGGTATTTCGAACTCACTGTGCCAAAACTAAAGCCTGTTAGCATCAAATCGGCCCAAGAAGGGATAAAGTACTTCCAACTAGTATTTATTTCATCTATGAGAATCGAATTTTCGACCTCACTTAAAGAGAGAAGGAAGTCGAACCACTCTTCTAAACACTCATGATTCATTGATATAAAATATAATTTTTAAATTGACTATGACTAAAACTATTTTAAAATGTTTAAAATTTTAATAAGAGTAATATCAGAAATCTTATTATTTTTCTATTTATAAATAGTATAGAGTATAGATAAATGCTTAGCATATATTGTAACCAAAAAAAAAAAAAAAAGTTTAGTAGCATACATTCATTCCATTCCCAGTTACATTTGATAAAATAATTTGTTCTCAAATATTTATCACATTTGTCAAACAAATAATAGATTATATTTTTTATTTTTACTCTTTATATATGACCAATGGTAATTGTTTCAATTTTTTAATAACTTATTATAATTTAAATAAATTAAAAGCAGTACACTCAGTTCGTTCAATATTAATCACATTGTTAGAAAAGGCTGAAAAGTTTTATTATTGGAAACAATATTAATGACATTATTAGTCACTTATTTAGTTATTGAAAAAAAAACATCAATATTATTATATTAGAAAAAAAGAATACTAATGATATTATTAATTATTAAGTTAATTATCGAAAAAATTAAAAAAATATGTAATATATTAAGGAATTAATGTTAATATTAACTCAATTAATATTTAAATTAAAAAATAAATATAATAATTTATTTTTATTTTTTTTAGTATCAAGTTAAGAAAATTCGAAAAATAAATTATGACTCAGTATGCTTTTAATTTAACACTTTAAAATTAATTTTTATCATTTTAGTCATTTAATTTTTTAATGAATGTGCCTCTGAATTCATATAAATGTGGGTAGTATCTAACAAAAATCCAACTGATTTTGGAGAGCAGAGAGAATTCATTGTTAAACTAAAAGTTAAACCGTCACCATCATCCAAAGCGAGCCAGTCAAGAAACACACTTCACTTTTCAGAGTTCAGACCCTTTACTTCCCTTCCTTTTCTCTTTCATAAAAACCCACTTGTGAAAAGCTCTAACTTCAGTTTTAACAATGGAGGAATCATCAAATTCCATTGTTGAATCAAGAGAAGAATTTATGATTTCACCAGCAAGTCAAGAAAACCCCATTTTGAGAAAAGCCCATTTTCTAAAACCCTCCATAACTTCCAACCTTGAAAGGTCTTCATTTTCTCTCCCTTCTTTACCACCCACTTTTGATCCCCAGAACTGGCCTTTGTGTGTCAACTTTCATGGATGGAGATATCCACAAAGGAAATGGTCTGCATGGGTCAGAAAAATGGCTTCTTTGCATAAGCCCACTTGGAAAAAGGCTGGTATATATGAAGCAATCTTGAATTCTACTTATCAAATCCTCAAAAATAATTTCAATAATGATTTGATTCTAGGGGTTGCAGAAAGATGGTGCCCTGAAACGAAATCGTTCATTTTTACTTGGGGTGAGGGAACAATTACACTAGAGGATATGGTGATTTCAGGGTACTCTGTTTTAGGGTCCCCAATTTTTAACCCCATTGAAACAGAGGAATTGAAGGGAATTAAAGAGAAGTTGGTCCAAGCAAGATTGGAGATAGTGAGGACTAGTGCTAAGAAGGCATGTCAGCATCATTGGTTGAATAAATTCATGGATAGTGGTAGTGAAATAGAACATGAAGCTTTTATTTCCTTGTGGTTATCAAGGTTTGTTTTGTCCACTTCTTTTGATGTTATCTGTGATTGCATTTTTCCAGTTGCAATTCATTTGGCTAGAGGTACTAGGCTTGCTTTAGCTCCTGCTGTTCTTGCTAGCATTTATAGAGATTTGAGCATATTGAAAGAGTGTATTGTTTCTTTTACTGCATTTGCTGCTGGTAAGGGTAGTGAGGCCAAAGATGATAACAAATCAGAGTTGGCTGTTACGATTTTTTCTCCATTTCAATTAGTTTTGGTTTGGGTTTGGGAGAGATTTATGAAACTTAGACCAAACCCTAATTTGATCAAGAAAGGTGAGCCGAGATTAGCCATATGGAACAACGTAAAATGCAAAAGTAGGCAGTATGGCAATGAGAAAGTGAGGTTGATCTTAGACTCGTCTGAAGAAAGTTTCAAATGGCGCCCTTATACGAAAAATTTGGAAAATTGGGATATCCCCAAGTTTTACAGCGAGCAGGAAATGTGGGTGTCCATGAATTCGGATTTGGATGAAGAATTACTGTCATTTATTAGATGTTTGAGGCTATCTGAGCTAGTTGGAATTGAATGCACAGAACAGTATCTTCCTCATAGAGTTGCAAGGCAGTTTGGAATTGATCAAGATGTTCCAGGTTCTGTTCCTCGATCTAATGAGAGTCTTGAAGTTGCTTGGAGTTGTTACAGTAGACCAATTAGTGATGTGAAATGTTACATTCCCTCTCGTTTTTTTGAGACAGATGTTACCACCCGTTACTTGGAATGGTGGAACCGTTCTGTATTGACTCCACAAGACGCTAGTAAAAGTGTCGTGCAGCAGAGGAAGAGTTCCACTTGTTTCAGAAAAACTCCGAAAGTGTCAAAAGGGAAGCAGGTAAAAAATTTTGTTAGTAGTTTTAAAATAAGACCAAAAAGTCTGGAAGAAAAGAATGCGGTTAATAATGCTAATAGGTTAAAAGCATCAACAAAGACTTCTGAAGTAACGAAAAAAGACGACTTCATCTCATGCTTTAGAATAACGCCAAAAGATTCAAAGAGAGCAGAGGACAATGAACTTCTTATCTCAAGTTTTAAGATAACACCGAAGAAAGCAAAAGAAAATAAGGAAGACAGCAGTGACTTCATTAACTATGATTCTTCTCTGAGCAGCTCTAGAATATTTCCTCAGATATTAAAACGAAAGAAGGTTGTAGATAGCTCGGTTGCCCTTGGAAGTCCAGCAAAGAAATCAAAAACCTTGAAAATTAGTTCCAGGAGAAACGATAAAGAGTGTGGAGAGCCTGGTTCTCCCAGTTGTGCTTCTAAGACTCTGGCTGAAATTAACAATCGTCCTGTTCCTCCTGGATTTCCTCCGAAATGTCATGCTATTGAAGCAAGTGGCCCTGGTGAGGAAAATGATGACCTGACAATCACTCAGATACTCAATTTGTGTAAGAAGCACGATATTCCTACACATGGGCAGTGTAGCAATGAGAAGAGTACATCAGGCAAATTTCAAAGCCATTCATCTAAAAGTAACAATGAGGCTGCCAAAACTTCAGTACTTGAAGCATCAGTGGAAAGGAATTTCAACACTGAAGCTGTCGAGAATGGAAAGTGTGGTGATTGTGAAAATGCAAGAGTTCAATCTATGAGTCCTCTATCTTCCACAGCAGATAATGGGGCTCTGAACGTTTTGGAACCAGTGATATCAGTGGAAATGATGAAGCATAGTGAATCAGCTGAGAATAGACAGGATAGCAATTGTAATGGCAATGGTAAAAATGCATCCAGTCAATTAGGTCAATCTCAAAATCATTCATCATCAAGTGAAGGCAATGAGACTTCTAAAGTTTTGGAGAAGCAAGTAATATCAGCAGAAAAGGTTACAACAGAATATGCTAATGATAGCAGGGCAGGCAGTCAGGCTCATAAATCGGACATCATTACTAAGAATGAAGAAGGAAGCAGTAGATATTCATTTGATGCACTGGAAGTGAAGCTAGAAGCTCGAATAAGGAGGCTTGAGAGGATAATGGCAGAGCACAAAGCAGTAATGTTCGGACGTGTATATGCTGACCACAGTAAGTTATAGTGACGTCACTGGAATTCATGTCATTTCCCTTTTATATCATAACTATGGTTGCCTGCCTGCTTGACCTGATAAATAAAGTTGATTCAAGAACAGTGAAAGATATACTGGCACTAGGGAAAGTATTACTTTCACTTTGTTTCTAATGAATTCTAATATCTATTTCTTCATTCTGATCTTGCAATGTAATTATGCAATATGTGACTACTATTTATATAATAATGGTAATGGTAAGGATGCATCCATTAAATAAGGTCAATCTCAGAATTTGGAACACCAAATAATATCAGTAGAAAAGGTTATGCTAGCTGAAGTGAAAACAGAAAATGCAAATGATAGCAGGTTAGACAGGAAGGCTCATAAAATGGGCAGCTTTACTGGGATTGAAGACGGAAGCAGTAGATGTTCATTTGAAGCACCAGAAGTGAAGCTCGAAGCTCGAAACAGTAGGCTTGACAAGATATTGGCAGAGCACAAAGCAGTTTTGTTTGGACGTGTATATGCTCACCGTAGCAAGTCATAGTGCAGTCCCTCGGGTTTGATGCTATTTCCCTCTTACACCTTAGCTATCTAAGGTGACTGCTTGACTGCTTGACTTGATAAATAAATCTAATTCAAGAACAGCGTAAGAGAAATATCTATACTTATTTAACAGAAACTAATACTTTCAGTTTGTTTCTAGTGAAACCTAAGATCATTCTGATCTTGCAATTATGTGAGCCAGACTAGTTCTTTATTGTGCAATGTATATGCTACTTTTAATGCAAGGGGCATTATTTCATGGGCATATGGAGATTGTAAATAACAAGGTGCACATTGGACACCAATCTGTTTAGCATATTTTCTTCAAATAACAGCTACAACCTTATCAAATCAGAAATAATATCTTCCTGCAACTCACCAGCCAGATGCACATAAAATTATTAACAATTGGACCTACTTCTAGTTTTCAATACTTATGGCAGTTTCTGAAGCAAAACAATTGGCACTAGGCAATTGTTTTACAAAACGTCGATACTTAAAAAGTCTCATTCAATTATAAAAGCTAAATATAATTCTTTCCTGGCAGACAGCAATGTAAAAGAAGCGCAATTAACTGTAAATACTACTAAGCACTGACGTTAATACAGAATCATCGATGGAAGATAACAGAATACAGGAGGCATGGATCAAAACAACATACAAGAAAATCAAAGAAAGGTAGTAAACAATGCATGAACAACATACGACTGCATTGGATAACAAGTGGAAGACTACGAACAAAATGATATCAAATTCCATTCATCAATATAAAAAACAACTTTCCAAAGATAGACCCCTTATATTCTACAATAGAAGTATCAACATGATCGCAGGTGAAAACTTCAAAATACATTAAGTTTTGATAAGATATGTAAAATTGATGATAATGAATAACTCCATTCGATCCTTCTTGAGCACGAGCTATAAATGTTCCATTGATTTAGTTACCAAGATGCTTTCTTGACACCATTGAGCATACCTTTGGACGCCAATTCGCGGAAAACAATACGAGACATTCGAAAGAACTCATAAACAGCACGAGAACGACCAGTGAAAATACACCGATTCCTCACACGTGTAAAAGAACTATTTCTTGGCAACTTTGACAGCTTTTGATGGAATTTCTCACGCATTTCAGTAGGAAGCTCAGGATCTCTAACAAGGGCTTTATAAAGATTTCTTTTCAATTCAAATTTCGAAGCAAGCAATCTCCTCTGATTATCTTTTATGCAACGATTCTCCTCATACACAGACATCTTGCACACTTTTCCCCTTGAAACAATTAACCAAACAACAAGAATTATAGAAAGTTTTACAAGGAAACTAAACATCACATTTTGATTCTCTCTAACTATTCAGTCTCGTATGTTTAATTCTTCTACTGCACTTTAATATTATTTGAGCGTTCTAAAGATTTGAAAGTGAAAAAGAAAAGCAATTTATCTATCAAACGCCATTATACACCACATCTGTTGCAAGAAGGTTGATTTTCACCAAAGAATTAAACAGGCCATTTGCAGACCATAACCAGACAAACAAATACCAAATTACCAACCAAGAAAAAAAAATCGAACTTTAAAGAAAGAAATGCAATTGTAGATTTAAGATATAAATTGTGCAAATAATAGATTAGAAAATCCAAGATTATAAGAAAAATAGACTTACAAGTGAAAGATCCGCTAGGGTTTTAACAGTAACAAGTGAAAGGGAAACGGAAAAACGAAATACCGTACACGCCGATTCATATAGCAAGGCATAGTTGTTACTTTGTCAAATGGGAAGGGTAGTTTTGGCAACAAAAAATTATAAAGCCCAGAGAAAATATAGGTAGGATTATCAATTTTGGGCCCATCTGAAGAGGCCCGTGTGATCTGATTAGAGCAGAATCCGGGCTTGGTATAATATATATTAGAAAATGTGAAATAAAATAAAATAATTGTTAAAATAAGATTCTGGAAGAAAAAATTAGAAATAATTTTTGCCAACAAATTTTATAGCCTCTCAATCCTTTCCTCTTTAGACCATGAATCTGAGTTAGTTCACCTGCAGGAGTCACCGCATAATCATCAACTTCTATTGGATATCTTCTTTTCCTTTCCCAAATTTTATAGCATCAGACTTGGTTCCTGATTTCCAGTTCTTCAATTTACTGGGCTCGATCTTCACTTCTTTAGCTTTACAACTGATACACCAGGACCATCTTCTTCTTCTTCAGTTTGTACTTCTCCGAAGACCCGCTGACCGGTCCCCTCCTTTATAGTTTCAGGAAATTTTCGTTTTCGAGTGCTTCTTTTTCTAGTGAAAATTTTGACAAAATTATAAAAATTAGCAGCTTCTGCAATATTTTCAGATTGTTGGCATTCACAGGCATCTGCTTCAGTTTCAGGAGTACGGCGTGATTCATAGTTAGGATCAACACCACCACCACCACCATTGTCAGGATTACTACTTCTTTTAGTTAGTATCACCATCACCATCAACGACACCACCACCATCACCACCATTGTCAGGATTACTCAATTCATAGTTAGGATTACCACCACCACTATTGTCAGGATTACTACTTATTTCATAGTTGGGATCAGCATCACCTTCACCATCATTGTTCAAATCTCCTAAAACCCTTTTCTTAAGTTTTGAAGCAGCAGCAATACACTCCTTTTGATCTTCGCCACCAGAATTTTCTGATTCTTCCTCATTCCACTTAAGATTCCTGCTGAAACTTCCGCATTCCCCCAAATAATCCTCAACTGCACATTCTCTAGAAAGTTTCCATTTTCTTCCACCAATTCAAGTACCTACTGAAACACCAGGCTCATAGGATTCTGATGAAACAAAGATCCTAATCTTCTTATCATGATCAAACTCCACATAAGAAAATTGAATAGCTGGAATATCCCGGTCAATTCCAAATTGCATAGCTACACGATGAGGCAAATACTTCTCTGTGCAACCAAAACCCTTAAGCTCTGAAACTACTTGGCACTTAATAAAAGACTCTAATTCTTCATTTGCACCGCTCAAAGAGTCAAACACTATCTCTCCAGAATGATCAAAATGGTGAGTCTCAGGGCGCCACGGGAAATTTTCAGGAAATTTCATAACATAGCAAGAACAGCAACTATACGTTTTACTCCATGTAGTCTCTAATGCTTCTTTTATCTTAATTAAATCTCCATTAACAGGAATATTTATCGACTCTCCCGTAAGTGGAAACCCACCAATCATCATTGCATCTTCAAGGCTGATTGTCGTTTCACCCCATGGGAAAACCAAAGTATGTATTAGTCTCTGGACACCAAAATTGAACTAACCCTAATATTAAATTAGGGTTACAACTAATTTTATATCTAGAACACAAGATAGCATAAAAGATTTTGCCTTTTTTCCAAATTTCTCCATGTTTGGCTGCCAACTTAAATATCCATTCTAGCCATTTGCTTGTGGGTTTTGCCCAACCTTTGATATTAATCTTTGAACATCATTTTCATGAAAGATTAAAAGATAAATGCTATATAAATTAACTTTTTATAAAACTCTACCATAATCTCTAAAAGTTAGTTCAGAAGCTATACTATTGAATAACTTTTAAATAGTGATTAAGGTTTTGACTAAAATTACTTAAAAAGTTGTTATTGAACACAGTCAAATCAAAAGCCACTTGGAATTGGAACTAAAGAGCAAGTTTAATGTAATAAAAGATCAGTCTAAAAAAAAAAGAAGAAAAAAAAAGAGGAAAAAAAAGTCCAAAGATCTAATATTAACCCACCGCAGACATGGTTTTATAATTATAACTTGCATATATTAGTTCAACTAACATGGAGTTAGTTCAAAAGAAGTACCACATGCAGATATTAGCATTACAGTTCTGGAAGCTAAGTTTAAAGAGCTGAAAAGAAAGTCTAAAAAGCATTTAACACAACTCTCTATCTTCCTCAGAATCCTTAAATTTTTCTGCTTGTTTTTCAAGTTCCTGAACCCTTTCCTCTAACGTAGGCCGTTTACTTACTTCGCTTGCAGAAGGACTCAATTCATCATTCATCTACCTCTATTGGGTTATCTTTTGTTCCATTGCCAAATTTTTTAGCACCAGATTTAATTGCCAATGCCTTAGAGTTCTCCAATGGATAATCCCACTTACAGGCTCCGACTTCACTTCTTTACCTTTACCAACACCAACACAATGAAACTAGCATCAGCTTCTTTCAATGGAGGATCCTGCAATTCATTGCTTGGTGGCTCTATTTTCATTTTTTTAGCTTTAACTACCAATAAAATCACCAGCACCAGCCTCCGTAGTACTAGAAAATTTCCTTTTTTCTGATGTTTATTTTAATGTAGTTATCATTATAAGCTTGAATTGCAGGAAATTCAAATTTTTCAGGTTTCCCAGCTTTAGAAGTTTTTCCTAGTTCTTTCTCTGCAAGAGATTTCAATCTTTCAGAAATAATTAGAGTATCGTCATCACTCAAATTTTGGAAATCTTTTAATGGTCTAGTCTTGACCTTGGAAGAACAAGCCTGAACCATTTCTTCTCCATTAGAATTTTCTAATCCTTCTGCTGTAACTGAAGTACTCTCATTCAAGTCTCTGCATTGTCTTCTCAAATAATCCTTAGCCACGCCTTCTCGAGAAGATTTCCACTGTTTCCACCAATTTAAGTACCTGACGGAAACACCAGGCTCATAGGACGTTGGTGCAACGAAGATTCTAATCCTCTTATTATGATTGAACACCATGCAAGAAAATTGACCAGCTGGAATATCCTAGTCGATTCCAAATTGCATAGCAACCCGATGAGGCATCTAGTTCTCCGGACAACCTAAACCCTGAAGCTCTGAAACTATTAAGCACTTAATAAAAGACTGCAATTCTTCATCTGCACCACTCTAAGAATCAAACACTAACTCTCCAGAATGGTAAAAATGGTGGGTATAAGGACGCCAGAGGAAATTTTCTGCAGATTTGATGATATGATTTAATAATGATGAAGAAATATCGTGGGTTTTTGAGTTCAAATCAGGTCGTAGAAATTTAAACCTGTTTTCAGCCCATTTTTTCAGTAATTACAATGGTCCATATGCAATTATTGATTCTTGATACGTTAAAGCAACTGCTTTTCCTATAACGATCTCAGGCTTTTATAAAGGCAGGCAAGAACTGCAGGGCCAAGCGCCATTATTTTCCCTCGACACAAATTTACTGCAAGAGGAAAAGTATCCCTTCTAATCAAGCTTCCGTGACTAGAAGGAAAAACATACCTTGATAGCCAAAGTGATTAAAAATGCAGCGTGTTCTTTATCTTCGTCTTCTTCCTCCTTCATGTAATGCTTAAGCCAAACAGACAGAGTCACGTTTCTCAATTTTCCCCTATTCAATTCACAAAACTTGTTGCTCATCGCTTTCTCTATGTTCATCGCTTCTCCATTAACGCAATATGCTTCAGGCTTTCCGATAACAGGAAACCCACTAATGTTCATAATATCTTCGAGAGTAACTGTAGATTCTCCCCATTGAAATACACTTTCTGGACACCAAGATTATAGTAAGCCTAGAATTATATTGCGACTACGAGTAACAACGTTGACACCTTTCCTTAACCCGTTAGAGGAAATGCATTTACAGTACAGATTGATAGTTACAATAGACTTGCACAACTTTAAAATAGCAAGATTTATGCGTGAACAAAAAGATGGAAAGAATGAGAACCAATTTATATAACAGAATATTTTTTACTATTTCCCTCTTTTTAGAGGCAAGTTCCAACACAGAGATGAAAGCATCAGAACCATTGGATTATTGAATCACCATTGACACTATAATGGTGTCTCAGACGACCCTCGTGAGAAATATAAAATCCAAATTCATCATTTGATTTCAATCTCCTAATAAACTGCAACCCAAAACAATAATGTCTGGGGACGCCAAACAAGGATTAATTTCAAAATTACCATACTACAGAGGGCGTTGTACTTTAGAAGTCAGTTTTAACACAGAGGTGAAAGCATCAGAACTATTGGATTATTGAATCAACTTTGACACTATAATAGTGTCTCAGATGACCGTCGTGAGAAATATAAATCCACATTCATCATTTGATTTCAATCTCTGAATAAATCGAAATCCAAAACAATAATGCCTGGGGATCCCAAACCAGGATTACTTCATTATTATTAAACTACAGAGTGCATTATAAAATCCCAGAAACAAATGCATATCACTTGTAACTACTGCACCACCAATAGAGATTAGAACAAAACTAAAATCCCTTTATAGCCATCATGCATATGTTCATCACATGGTATGCAGCATTTTACTAGCAAATATCGCATGTTGATACCAACTGAATATTCACAAAACGAACTGTGATGGTTTACTTCAAAGAATATTTTATCATCTACTGAAGTACACTACTGTTAAGTTGTTAGTTTCTTTATCATGCACCCCATGGCTCAAAATATGGATGAAACTTCAATAAATAGCACTCAGTTAAATTTCAGAAGCACATGGTTATCTCAATCCCTGGCTCCCAATATTCAGGAGTGTCGATGTCCATCATTAGCAGACTGGACCGCAAGCAAAACTTACAAGCACACATTCCAAATCATACGAAACATGGCATCTCTCAGAATATAGTAATCATCAACGGATCAGTCCACTACTTTTAATTAACAAGCAATCATCATAGAGATGCAAAATAAGTTTCAATCAGCTAGTGATCGAAGGAAGATAACTGCATTATTAATAAATCCAAACATAGGTTTATTTCAAATATGAAAGAAAATTGTATGCCAAACTCAAACTTTAACCGCTGAAAGAAAAATTTCATAAGCAAAGTTCCTTATGCAAAGATATCAAAGAACAATAAACATGAACCAAACAGGTAAAAGTAAATCCCTCAGAATTTGTTTAGTCATCAATGGAAATCAGCCCACTACTTTTATTCTATATAAACATCATTCTTCATTGGGACCCAAGCCAGTAGTTCATAAAAAGACAATGCACAAAAAGGGTATAGAAGAACACTCAAAAAGAATAAAAATCCATTGTTAGATTGATAAAGTTCAATATGTCTTTGAGTATTTGCAGCAAAAGATAGAAATTTGAGCAAACTTGAAAACCACATAAGGCAATAATACTATAACCACAAAAATCTAGATAATTGCAACTACTCGTATGAATATAGCTCTAAAAAAGGACCGGTTTGCATCTACACCGGTTGCCGATATAAGAATCAGATTTAAGACTAGAAAAATCTAGAGATTACCTAATACGTTTGTCGAGGTATCAAGAAATGTTTCTCTGATTCTTCTTAATCGGAGATTCGCCAAATATGATAAACTGAAGCTGAATGCGGCTCTGAGATTAGGTTTAGTTAGGTGCTACATATTATGAACTTAGGAAGGGACGAAGAGATGATTTGCATGCTAGTCCCTAGCAATTATAAAATTATTACATTTCGACCGATAATTTCTTTTGTTTATAAATTGACCCAAACGGACGTGACGCTGTGGAGAGGCGCATGGAATGGATGGTCAAACCTAATCTTTGACCAACCGCAAATCCCTCTGAATTACCTCTTCTAACCTGTTGTGAACGAGCTGTCGTTCACTGATTGGTGGTAGACTGTTTAAAATATTTTGAAATTAAAATTATAAATAATAATCCGATTTTTTTTTCAAAATAAAAAATAAGGTGCAAATTGTTCTGAATTAGATAAAACTAGATAAAGCCTCGCGCAATGCGCTAGTTATTATATTTTAATTTATATATAAATATAATAATTTTAAAAAAATGAAAAGAAAATAAATAAATAAAATAAATGAATATATATATATTTATATAGAAATTTGTAGTTTGTTAACACACAAAGAAAACATATTTGCATACATATTAAATATTCTGCTGTTGTGAGTGAGTGAGGCCTTTTTAATAATCCTATTGTTACTATAAAAAACAAATATAAATTAATATGAAATGAAATTATAAATCAATAATAAAAAAATAAAGAATAAACGAACAAATCAAATATCACTTATAGAAAATATTGAAGCAATATTGTAAAAACACAGTAAAAGAAAGGAGACGCTCACTTGTGCAGCTCATTCAGCTTTAAAAATAATTTGATTACACTTATATATATATATATATATATATATAAGTATAAAATTAATTTTTAAAATTTTCAAATATGAAACGTAGATGTTAAATCTAATAAAATAGTTGTTAAATTATATTAGAATTCAAAAATTGATATTATCTAATTATTAATTTTAAAATTAAAAATATAATCATCCAATCAAAACATAAAAAAATAAAGAAAAAAATTTAAAATTTTTTAAAAAAAGATAAAGCAGAATACTGAAAGGAGAGAATGTAAATATAAATAAATAGATAGATAGATATATAGATAATAGTATGATTTAGTTTTTCTTAAAGGAATAATATTGTTTATTTACTAAATTAATATTATTATACATTTCAAATATATTTTTTATTGAGCATTTTTTTACATGTAAATTAATAAATTAAATAATTTAAGACTCAAGGATGCACCATCTAAACGACGTATTATTATGGCCGAATACTGAATAGAAAATTTACTTGAATTACGTTTTTACATTGTCGAGGTCTCGAAGGAACAAAGAAAATGTGCAGACAACCGACACTTGAAACGAATTGTCGTTCGATCAAGGATTCAGTTTCCTGCTCATCATCACAGTAACCGAAGATATTCGACGCCATGCCAGCATATAAAGCGTCGAAATCTTATATCTGTATGGTTGAGATTCTGGACAGTTTCGGAACCTCGGAAAACAAGCTATGGAGTCACCATCACCAACAAGAAATCTAGTTATAAGTCTCCTTCTATTACTCGCTTCCGTCTCCAGTGTCAAAGCTTGGACTGGTGAAATCCGAGGAAGAGTTGTTTGTGATGTTTGTGGTGATTCTTCTATTGGCCCTGAAGATCATGTCTTAGAAGGTCTTTCTCACTCTCTCCCTAAATCTACAGAATGAGGGTTTTTCTTTTCTTTTTATTTTTCCTGTAAATGTCTGTTCTTTTGTTAAATTTCTGAATTGGGTTTTCTCTTTCACTTGAAATTGCTCATGGATTGTGCTCAAAATTGTTCCTTCGATCAATCTATGGGTACTGATGCTTTAACGACTAAGCTGGAATATTAGCCTGGATTATTTAGATTGTGGTAGGAAAATGTAACTCCGTTTTGTAATTTCATTTGTCGAAAATTTTTGTACTTTTGATTTCTGAGATGTATACGTACTGATATTTATCTGCGGAATTGTAATGGTTGAGGTTGGTTCTATGCTAGAGTTCTCTGCTTGGACTCTGCTACAGATCTTCAATTCCGTTTTGGAAATTTGCTTTCTTTTCAGTTTCTAAATCTTCTGTATTTCTGTTGATTAAAACTGGTCTGCAGTTAGATATCTGTCTCGGGATTTGCTAGGATAATAATTGTTAACTGCCCATGCTTAAGTTATCGGGTTTTCAAAAGATTATTTATTTCCACTATTCAATTGAGTTACTTGTTTCTTTGTGAGCTTTTATGTTAATAGATTAAATTGCTTTAATTTATACCTGGATTAAAAAGATAAATAGAGTGAGAGGGAGATTAGACAATGAATTGATTTGGTGATTCTAGGTTTTTTCATTTTTGTGTTTCTTATGTTACAAAATACATGATCGGTTTATTTTTAACTCTCAGAATTATTGTGTGATAAGGTATGCGGTTCTTGGTTCTTGTATGCGATGTTCAATGATCTTTTTTTTTCTTTTCCTGGAAATGATCAGAGATGGGTGCATAGGTGGACCTTGCAAACTTGAGAAGTACAAAGTTGAAAAACGTAGAAGTTGCCACTACACTATTCATGATGAAATTTTCAGTCACTCCAGCATGAAAATTATAGCCTATATCTTCTTGTTGAAAATTTGTTGATGCAGTGACCATATTGTATAGAGGAAGAAACTTAGATTTTCATTTTGAAATAGACTGAGACTGAAAGTGGTAATCTTGCGGTTGATATCTCACAATCTTATTTTAACTGTTTTTGGGAATAACTTGTTCAAGGAAATATTGTTGGTTATGTGTTTATATTATATCCATCCTTCTGGTGCCAACATAATTTAATGATGCTCTTAGAAATCTTCCCAGAAAAGGTAATAAAGAATACAGATACTGCATTGTAAAAGAAAAACCTCGGATTGTAGGCTGCATTACCATTCCATTCTACTGTAATATGGCTGTTTATTCTTACCTTCAATCCTATCCATTATAATTAGCTAGGTAGGACATCCCTAGTCTTTTATATTTGCACTGCAATTGAATTATGCTTATTTCAAATTTTGTCGTCTTAGTTGGTATATATATATATTAGAGCTATATGAAATGAATTTTGGGTTCGTTGGACTATTTGATTCATACCCATGGAACCTCTTGATGAGTTAATTCTTGTGATAGACTATGGTCTCATTTATGATTATCAGCAGGATAAACAGGTGAAATTTCCTTGTGATCTTATTCTCGTGACATTGGTAATGAACTATAATAGATATTTAAAATTCTCAACTGTTATATTGGGTGGGATTTAAAATTCACAAAGCAACAGTTAACTCGCTTTTGTAATGTATTCATATTCAATGAGGTGTTAAATGGAGTGGTTTTGTTTCTTTTGATCCAGGTGCTGAAGTAGCTGTTCTTTGTATAACAAAATCTGGGGAAGTTTTGAATTACCAAGCATTCACAAATGCAAAGGGCATATATACAGTGGCCGAGACTATGCCTGAAAGTGACCGTTGGGATGCATGCTTGGCTCGGCCTCTCAGTAGTTTCCATAAACACTGCACCCATCCTGGGCAGGGAAGCACAGGGGTGAAGTTCAGCTATAATCGCCCATCAGGTTATTCTTACACCATCAGACCCTTTGTTTATCGCCCTTCTAGTGTGCCAACATACTGCATCTAGATATTGCAATTGTCATGTATGATCTGCTAAAGAATTGCGCTGATCTGCTACAAGAAATTAGAGGACAGATTAGTTCATGTACATGTATGTGATAAACTTGGCCTGTGGGTCGCCGGTATCTATGTTGTTATAGTGGATAAATACATATAAACGACAGAAAAATGTCAACTTTGTTACTCTTATTGCTATATCCAAAATCTCTTGGAGCCAAACTGTCAATCAGGGTCATGTATGGTACCAGCTTAAGAATGAATCCGTTTCTTTAAATGCTTCTGGGCTCAGCACCAGGTTATTATTTTTTGACATCTTACGTTCACTCAACTAACTCTAGACTGAATTTCTAGCTGGTTGTATGATGGTATGTTAACTTTGTGTTGAGATGGGAAAATTACGTCTGAAATGAAATTTTTTCACTTCATTTTCACCAGAAACATCTCCGTTCATTGGATAAAGCTGTACTTCAATTTTAAAAAAGTGGTAGATGAGAATTTTTTTGTTTTTAAAAAAAAAATGGATGATGAGAATTTATGAAAATAATTATACTGAAAAACAACCATAACATGGGCGTGGCTAGAGGTGGTTCACCCTAACTTCAATTGTATTTTGAGATTATAGAAAAAAAAATTCTTGATTTTTGAGTTCTTGTGTTGAGTTTTAAAAATTTGTGAAGAATGATTAAGCATCCCTGGAAAAGAAAATTTCCAAAATTACAATTTTTTTTTTACTGGAAAATCGCAAGTTGAAAATTATGAAATTGTTCAAATCATTATAAATAAAATAAAATTAAGAATTTCTGAGGCATTATGGATTGGATGGTTACCAAATACTGTAAAATTACCAAACGATTATTTCTTTTCTGGAATAGTTAAACGAATGTATTAATAAAAAAAAAAGCAACTTTTCTAAGGAAGAAAATACGCAATTAATTACGCATCAGCGTAACTGTATCCAGCTTTGCAGTTGAACACACTGTGACAATAACCTTCATGACTGTCGCTTACGTGGCCCCTTATTGCGACGTGGTGAGGTTTGGTAGGCGCATGGGACGTGTTCGGTGATTTAACTGAATATTTTTAAATGACGAAAAAGCCTGCTACAGTCTTTGTCTTTACCTAGTAACAGGAAGGACATCGTTGTCAAATAAAACAATAACTTGAAACTTGAAGACATAAACCGTTGAAGCAGAGAGAGTTGCGCAGAGACAAAAGGAAAAAAATACACAGAAGAAGATGGGAGTTTAGTGATTTATAGCAACAGGAAATATAAAGACTTTTTTTTTTTAGTTTTTGGTTTTAACAATGATACGATGGCTAAATCAGCTAAGAAAAGCTTTTGGCGCTTCATTTCTATGGCTCATTTGCTTGATTTACTTCACCCAGGTTTCAACACTTTTCCTCTTCCTTTATTTGCTTGGTCAATTTGAACCTGTTAGCGTCAAGTTGATGAATTTTCCTTCTGCTGGTGTTACTGAGTAGTGGGTTCTTTCTTTTTCTTAAAAAAAATATGATGGTAGAAGGGAAAGGTAGATGTGAAGATACGTGAATTTGTTGTGCTGATTTTTTAATTTTTAGTCATTTACTGATTTTTGTTTTAGAACTGTATAGCTGATTATCTGTTATTAATATATTTTGATGAAAATCCGTGTGTTATGTTGATTTTGAGAAAGCTATTGCTTGGTTGGCGTTTTGAATTTTTGTTTATGGCTCGTCGAAGTAACATTTTTCTTGATCGGTTAGAAGCAGCTAAGAATTTTTTTTCCCTTTCTTTCCTATTATTTGCAGAGAATTTGCTTTATTGGTTAGCTATCTAGGTGTCTTTACAGGCTTTTGAAAGTGAAAGTTGCTTTTTGAAGCAAATTAAGTACTTGTATTATACTGACCAATTGCTGTGAATTCCTCTTCCTATACCAGTAATAAAATGGAGCATGATCGTGATATTATGTGCTCATATAAATCTTTGATTTATGTTAAATCCTAGTTTATTATCTCATGATCACTCAATTTTATTATTATTATTATTATTATTTTGAAATAAAATGCTTTATGGAGAACTGGTTTTGTTTTGAAGTCAACTGAACTTGTCATTTTAGTGGTCCCCTTAGGCAAGGTTTCTCAATTCCTATTTAATCCCCTTGTAACTGGCAATGCTTTGGCTGTAGTTTGGGCTAGCTTTGAAAGTTGAGAATTATTAGGACTTGGTTTAGTTTTGGAATGTGGTATTTGTATTTCATGCGTACTCATTGTGGAATGCCTTTTCCCTGTCTTTACTTCCCATCTTTTGTTGAAATTCCATCAACTTATCATTCTTTGCTTTGTTGTGAAAATATGATTGTAGGGTTTCCGATCCTTTGTCTGGACAGCAGTTTCTTACCATCTTAAAGACAGGCTTGAGTTGTCGCCTTCAGCCTCCCAATTTGCATCTTCAGTAGCATTTTTCCCATGGAGTATAAAACCATCATATGGGTATGGTACTTTCTCATTTTCAACATGCATTTATTGTAGCTTCAACTCTATACATATATCCTTTTATTCATCTTCTTTTGATATACACAGCTTGTTAATTTGTTCACTGTCCATCAGTGTAGCACTTCCGGTTTCCTTATTTGTACTTCTGCTTGGAATACTGTCTTTTTTGGCATTTGTATAACCAATAGAAAAGAAAGAGCTACATCTTTTTTCTTTTTTTTAATAGCAAAGTTGAAATGAGTTTAAAATTTTCTAGCACCATAGAATATTATCTTATAAAAATATGTGTGCTGTCACTTTTCATGATTTCTAGTCATGTAACTACAAAAAGTATTAAATGTTACAAGAAATAGGGATCCATTTCAAAACAAATTCATACAACAGAAAATTTTATGGCATGAACGTGTAGCAAAAATAAATACCCTGGATTATCATATCAAGTATTTTTATGTATATAATCACGTACGTTTAATTGCTCATGTTGTTGTTGGAGCCCAACATGAAATACTAAGTTCAGAAATCTGTCCTTTAATTATGAGTAATTGAGTAGTTTTTGATTTCTGGTTATTGGATTCTTATTTTTCATGTGGCTGTAGAATTTTGTCAGACTGCGTCCCAATTAAGGGAAGAAAAAGGATACCATACCTAGTAATTGCAACTCTTCTATCCCTAGTGCCATGGCCTATTCTGGGATTAAATGCAACCTTGAGGAGTTCCAAATGGCACCTTATAGTCTTCTTGACTCTGCAAAACCTGGGCTCTGCCATGGCAGATGTGGTGGTAGATGCAATGATTGCTGAGGCAATAAGGTTTGAGCGGTATGTTCACATATTGATTCTCTTTTCCATTTCCATGCATATGCTTAGCCTGTTGAAATTAAATGTAGAAATTGACATGCAACTCTAACAATTGTCCAAGTGCAGACAATGAAATTGGGTTGGTTGGGGAAAATATTTTTCTTTTCCAAGTATGCTATGGTGGTAACTTTCCACCCACCCAAAGAGTTAGAATAAATATTTCTCTCCCAAAAGTATGTTGCTATGTGTTGCTGCTCCTGTTGCAGAGAACTTTTTTTTGTTTGTGCACACATTGACTGATCATTATTCAGAATTTCGTGGTTTAGTTAATTTTCTTAAGCATATGACATCCTTACTGCTGTCGTTAAACAGGGCCTCATTTGCAGGAGATCTCCAGTCAATATCATGGTTATCCATGGCTGTGGGTGGAATTTGTGGTAGTTTGTTAGGAGGATACGCATTAACCAACTTACAGATAGATACAATTTTCCTTCTTTTTTCTGTACTGCCAACCATACAGTTATTATCGTGTGGTTTGGTTAGGGAGAATTCTATAGGCAGTAAAGTTTTGTCCGAGTCATCTAATTCTGTAGGCAGCACCTATATGGCGAATGGGAATGGCATTAACTTGGATGAAGATAGTTTCTTAGCAAAGAAGTCAAATAGGAGCACCTCGAGAAGAAAGAAGAGCCAAAAGAATAGTACAAAGAAGACAGGTGCTAATACTAAATCACAAATCTCTGAGAAGGATCCCTTTGCATTGGGTTTGTTGCAGTCTTTGAAAGCAGCCAGTTACAGTTTGTTACGCGCATTTAGGCAGCCAATCATTTTGAGGTAACTGCTGAAAGATCTTAAAAATCTCCTTCGTGATTATTCTCAAATAGTTGAAGGTGTCAAATTATTAGATCAGCTTTATGATTCTTTTATCTGGTACAGATACGGTTTAGATGTTCCTGTCCTTAGTCTAGCTTTCATGTGGTTCCCTTTTTAATTTATGTTTTCCTTCTTCTTTTCCGAACTCTTACTGGCTGTGACCCCTAATCCTATTTGTTTCTGCTTTTACCTTGGTCTTGGGAAGACCAGACCAATGATTTGGTTTTTCCTAGCACATGTCACAGTTCCAAATCTCTCAACAGTCATGTTCTATTACCAGACTGAGTACTTGAACTTGGACGCATCCTTTTTGGGGACTACACGTGTTGTTGGATGGTTGGGCCTCATGCTTGGTACCTTCACTTACAATCGCTACTTGAAGACAATGAAGCTGCGGAAGATTCTTTTGTAAGTACTTAAAATTACAGAATCTATATCTCAGCAATGTTGTCTAATTTTCTTCAACACGATCTACCTAAAGCCTGCTTTGCACACATAATACAGGTTGGCTCATATTGGGTTGTCTTTCATGAGCCTCTTAGATATGGTCTTAGTTTCTCGGATCAGCCTTGCCTATGGAATTTCAGATAAGACCATGGTCCTTTGTGGATCTGCACTTGCTGATGCAATTAACCAATTCAAGTATGTGCATATTTTGCCAAGTTCCTACTTTCTTCTGTTAATAATTTGTGGATGCATATCAATTACCCACGCAATATACACCGACTGAACAACAATTTGTGATTGTTGTTATTCTGGACTTTCTGCAGGTTCATGCCATTCCTCATTTTATCTGGACAGTTATGCCCACCAGGAATTGAAGGAACTTTGTTTGCCCTCTTTATGTCAATAAACAACTTGGGTTCGACATTCGGATCGTTCACTGGCGCTGCGCTGGCTTCATTTTTGAACCTATCATCAGGCTCATTTGACAACCTCTTTTTGGGCATTGGCATCCAAGTTCTTTGCACTTACATTCCTGTTGCCTTATTATTTTTGATACCAAAAGAAGCTACAGGGATATCAGCATAGTTAGGATTCATTCCCAGTACATACTATTCTAGCAACAGAGAATTTATCAAAATTGTGTCGGAATTTTTTTGTCACTGCCTGAGTGCTGACTAGCCGCAGGCTGAAATACACAGACATGCACATCGAATCAGAACACATGACTTGATACATAAGACCTTGTAAATCAAATTTGATTATTGATTCAATTTGAAATACAAAATGAATTTAGTTCTTTTTATTTATTTTTTTGCATATGGATTGACACCTTCACATTAGTATATAAGTTTTAAGTTACTGATAATATTAAAACTATAATAAGAAAGAAATATTAGTAAAGCTCAATATTTATGAGTGAAAAATTAACGGTAAATTTTTTTTTAGAAAACAAGAAAGTGAAAGAGTAACGATATTTAAAAAACCAAAATAAAAAGAATGGGGAAGAATAATTAAAAGAAAAAAGTGAAATTAAAATAATTAACAAAATGTTATTTAGAGCTCAATATTTATAGTGAAAAGTTAATGATTATTTTAAAAATAAAAGAAAAAAAAATTGAAATTAAAATATTTAACCAAAAAAAAAGGAAAAAACAAAAGAAATTAAAATAAAATAAAAATAAGTGAAAATTAAAATATTTAAACGGAAAATGTGAAAAAACAAAAAGAGTGGTTGAAGCTTTTCTCATATCAGAGCCAGGTTTCGATCCTGGGACCTGTGGGTTATGGGCCCACCACGCTTCCGCTGCGCCACTCTGATGGTTGTTTACTGAACTCAATTTTATATATAAATTAATTAAGGTTTGCCACAAGTTGTCCCCGCTGTCGGCCATCTCTCCATCCCCCTTCCCCTGCAAAACATGCTTACCGAGTCACTGAATAACAACTAATACTATTTGATTCATACAGGAACATAAAGGAGCAGACTTCCATAAATACTAATAATGAGAAGGAGACCTGGAATTGGCGGGTTACAAACAGCTGCTGCTGCTAGGGTTTATTTCTCTCTTGTTTGTTTGTTTTTCATTTGATTATTTTTTCACATTTGTTGTTAATCTCTTTTAATTTTTGGAAATTATATCGAAGGATCAATATCGATTACTGGGAGAAAATGTAGCAAAGTTAAGAACTGATCTTATGAAAGAACAGCTCGCCACTTTTCGCTCCCAGCTTGAAGAATTTGCTCGCAAACACAAGGTTATTTTCAACTTGAACTTTTAATACCCAATTGCGTGATATTTAAGAAAAAAAAAGGAGGAAGGATTGCTTGATCATATTTTGTCTTAATTCTATAACTCCCATTTTGCCAAAATTTATGAAGTAAATGGGGAATTGCATTAAAACTGGATACGGTTTATGCAGAATGATATTCGCAAGAACCCAACTTTCAGGACTCAATTCCATGAGATGTGTGCTAAAGTGGGAGTGGATCCATTGGCCTCAAATAAGGGTTTCTGGGCAGAGCTCTTAGGGATTGGTGACTTCTATTATGAACTTGGTTTGTACAATTTTCTTGAAGCGTGGTGCTGTTCCTATTGCATAATCCTCTTTTAGGTGTGATGCAGAAGCTATATGTTCTGTTGGTTGAATGTTTCAACCGTATTTCTAACACATGTATAGTTTCTAGAATGTAAAGTTGGATACTGAAATGCGCATGGTATATTTGGAACATGTGGTTTTTTGTTTGTGACTTTGTGTTGAAATTATCTGATGCTTGCTATTGATATAAAGCATTGTTTGGAATCACACACAGAAGGGGGAAAAGAGAAGCATTTCGGTACTTGATTTGCTATTAATAAAGTTGAACCCCATTTGTACCCCTATCAACCGAAAATAATGATAACTATTTTACTAAGATTAAATGAGGGACTTGATGAGGCTTAATACTTTACCTAGATTTGAAGGTGAATAAAACATTTCTGACATTTGAATGCTGTAATTTCTATGAACTGTATTCAGGAATTGCGTGCCTTCAATGGTGTTTCAGTGAGATGAATGTTTATTAGTCCCAAACTTATATTCCTTATAAATTATGGATTTCTCTAAGGTATTGTCTTCCATAATTTTTAGTTAAAAAATATACTATTACCTTACTTTTTTGGTGGCAAAGCTTATTCATGTTTATGCAGCTGAGGTTTTATGTTCCCCCAAGAACTATTTTTGACTTGGATGTTGTTTCCCTATCCCACTTTCTAAAATTGTGCCTCGGCGTTAACGTACAAATATGCTTTAGAATTCTTATACTGGCATACATCTACTTGGCTAGACAGGGGTACAAATTGTCGAGATTTGCTTGGCAACAAGACCTCACAATGGAGGTTTGATCAACCTGCAGGAACTCTGCATTCTGCTTCGTCAGAAACGAAAAAGTGATCGTGAAGCCGTTTCTGAAGATGACTGCTTACGTGCTATAAATAAGCTTAAGGTTTGTGATTAAGGTTACTATGAATTTTCATACTTACGATTGTTCAATTTGCGAGAAAGTGATGTAAATACAAGGTTCTTCATTGTAGTTAAATTCTTCTAATTAGTCAAGGGTACAGGAACATGTTTCAAGTTGTTGTCGTTGATTACAGCACACCTACTGTGATATGTTTTTGTAATTCTAAGGATTTAATTGACAGCTATGAGTTTGCTGATTGAAACCTTTTCCATAGTCTGCTTTTCTTGGTATTTTAATTTTAGGTACTATATCTTGTTTGTGAAGAAAGTTTAGTCATCAAATGGTTCTCTCTATCTCTCTCACAGAGTGGTGGGGGAGAATAAAAATGCTTGTACATGAGGATACAATGTTTTTCTCTGCAATGCCATGATGGGCAAAGAGAAATTTTTTAGGCTGGCAGTGAAGTAATCTGATTGCTATAATCATTATCTTGGTCTTCTGGTAAAAAGCAACCAGAAGATTTATATGTGCCTACTGTTCTGGAGTTTCTTCACATTGCTTTTCCATTTTTCTCGAGGCAATGATATAATTTATTTTTGTGCTATTGGAAATTACTGCGTATGCCTAACATTTGTAAGACATCTAGTGATATATTTCATTCTAAGTGTGCATTAACATATACTACCAATGTATTACTTGCCAAATTGAATAGAACTTCTGCATTGCATGGTCAGCAGACTTGCCTTCTTTCATTACTTTCTGGCCTTGCTTGTTGACTATGAATTCCTGCAGATATTAGGTAGTGGTTATGAAGTGATTTCTGTCAGCAAAAAAAAGCTTGTTCGATCTGTTCCAACTGAACTGAACAAAGACCATAACGAGATTCTGGAGCTGGCTCAGGTTTTTATACTCTCCATATCCTGAAGTATTATCATTCTCAACAGGATAACTATTGACCTGCATTTCCTTCATCTCATTCATTTAGGCTCAAGGTTTTGTGACTGTTGAGGAGGTAGAGAGGCGGCTTTCTTGGACATCTGGCCGTGCTATTGATGCCCTTGATACCTTATTAGATGAAAGTTTTTGCCACCATCTCTGATTATCCATTTTCAAGTTAACCTTTTATCCCGATTTCCATATGTTTTATAATCAGATCCTTGTAACTCATTAATCCCTGTCTGTTGATGCAGGACGGTCTGGCGATGATTGATGATGGACATAAGGATGGCAAGCGCCGCTATTGGTTCCCCTGTGTGGCTTCCATATCCTCTGCTATAGGGGCTGATATTTAACATGGGCTTTCTCATTCACACACATTATACTTGTACCAACGTCATAAGGTGCAATTTAATGTTGCTTTATTCATTCACCTGTCTGGAAGTAAACTAGCCACATAAAAATGTATTTAACTGCCAATTGCACTTGAAAAGAATCGATTTCGCAATTTACTGTTGTCTTGTTGTAATCTTTAAGTTTACACTAACTTTGCATAAGTGCCTCTCATTTTGCAAATTGCCTCCAAATCATGGAAATTAAATAGAATCTTTTCTTGCTCAACAATCAAAATACAATACAAAAGAATTAGTCACTTTTATTACTTTGTTTATTTATGGTATGCTAATTGAACTAATTTATTCATTTAGAAGCAGATTCCAGAATCATACTATTCTGCTCTAGTATAATTAAGTAGTATCTGGTAATCACTAGCAGAAAAAATTCTTACAGTATGAGCCTCCAAAACTGGCATACAATTCTATTCACATTTCTGGAAATTAAAACAAATTCGCATGTATTTCATAAAGAATTAGTTTACTGCAACTTGAGAAGGTATTTCAACCTCTTCAGTCCAGTCAGAGGCAGGCTCACTCCAAGACCGGGGTCGAACCCCAAGCTGGAAAAACAAAACCATCTCTAGTGCCTCAAAAACCTTTTGCTTATCCAGAAATTCGTTCCAAACACCACTCACTATGCAATAGTTGTTGTTATAAGGCGGTCGATGATGGGCGGCGTGCTGTGAACGTGACACCAGCAGACCAACATCCTGCAATGCCACCACTAATGGTGGCAACTTACTCTTAGTCCCATGAGCCCAGGCATGAAACTGCTGGCTAAACATAATACAACTAGCACATACGCTGACAAAGCCATGAACTATAGGGTCATTACAAGCAAGGTCAATAGGCAAAACAAAGAATGTTATTGCCTTAGCTAAGGCATGCAAATTGTTAGCAAATTGACGCCTAGTTATCGTCCATGGCCACTTATGGTGACCTTGAAATGCTTCAATTTGTGAGCCAAAAACTGGTGTTGATGCATCTCCATAGTTATCAATTCCCCAGTGGTAAACCCCGGAACCCAGGTCAGCTAAAATGTACCCTATGTAGCCAGCTAAAATGGGTTGGAGCCATATATGTGAATTGGCAGCTGCAGCGATAGCCTTAGCTAGAGAAATGAGCACGGCGGTGCACCCGGTTGCCAAGCATATCCGATGAGACCATGTAGATTGCAAACTAGGGTCATTAATAATAGGAGAGGCAACGGAGTTTACAAGTCTAGGTTCAATAGCTAATTGGGTTGGTTTGGACATAGATGTTGTGGTGGATGAGGAGGTGGAGGTGGTGCTGGTAATGGCTGAGCATATTACATTTGCACCCCGGCAAAGGTGGTGGCGCCTCGAAACGATTCCATGGATTTGGGTTGGGTGCCTAGTAAGGTATTTGTGATGGGTTAAGACAGACATAGAGAATAATGTCTAAGAGAAACCAAAATAACAGTTTCAAGAGGCAATATATGTATGAGCTTAGAACAGAGAAGTTGTGGACTTAAATTGAGTTGAGAGTCTTGTGGAAAGTGTTCAAAGAAACCATGTTGTGGTGTATCTATAGATTGCGTGGGGTTACAGAGATCGCTAGTGTACATAGGCTTCCCTTTTCTACTAAGTGGTTGAGCAGTTGAATTTTAATTTCATGAGGAGATGAAATTCAGTTTTACACAGCTTTTTTTGAAGTTTTCTTGGACTTGTGTTGATAAAGAAAGGCATTTTTTGAAGACAAAAGGCACTGAAAATATGCGATTGATGTTTCCCACCCAGGCCAAGGTTATTGTTTTCCAATTTTTGCATGTGAAATATGAACCATACACATGATCACATTCAAATTGGTGGTCCATTGGTCTAAATTAGTAATGTGGCACTGTTAGAAGCCACTAGATTGCTTCTGCTTTCACTTTCTTGCAAGTTGATGGCTCAACAATTACATTTTTATGGTTTGTGATTTGATCAAATCATAATCATCTTTGCTTCTTTGTTTGTGTAGTCTCAGGAAACTTCTACAATCAAATATTGGTAATGTTCCAGCAGTTCAAGGATAATATGCGTTTGACAGTGATTTTTTAATTTTAGATAACTTTCAGCGATTTAACATTAATTTTTATAATATTCAATAATACAGTGTTTGAATAAATTTTTAGAAGTTAAAAATAATATTTTATAAAAAATTATCTTTTTAACTTTTTATAAAAAATTATTTAAATAGTTAAATACTACTAAAATAATTAATTTTGCCGGATAATCTTAAGACTTAAAAAGAATCAAAAGAAAAGAGATTTATGTTTTTCCAAGGGAATGAAAGTAGCAGTTGTGGAATGTTCAAAGTCTCGAAGCAAAGCATCTTGTAAGATGCCTTATTGCATCAGCCAAATATGGATTTATTTTTTTCTCTTTTTTTTTAATGACAAAAAAAAAGAAATACTCTTTTTCTTCGTATATTATAAAATATACAAAAAAAAGTACAGGAGATGCGACATTATAAATTATATTGTATATTATATATATAGTAAGTTGTATTGTGTATCAGATGTTAATAAAAAAAAATAGAGAATCTTTATAAATTTGATCATTAATATTTTTTTCTCATATTTGCTTACAAGAAAAAGTTAATTTAATGAAATAAATTTCAATTTAATCCTTGAATTTATTTAATAGGGTCACAAATGTTAGATTTGACATTTTGGGTCAATTTAGTTCATAAATTTATATAAAATGATTAAAAAAATCTAATTTTACTTTTTAGGCCAATTTAACACCTGAAATTATTCAAAATGATTAAAAAAATTATATTTGACATTTGGAGTCAATTTAACCTATAATTCTTCATTATACTTAAAATGTAAATCATTATATAAATATTTATGAAAACTGTAATTATAATCGAACTGATTAATTTATTAAAGAATTACTTAATTATAAAATATAGAAAAATAATATATGAAGTATGTGTCTCTCTTTAGTTTGATCGACGGTTTTGAATTTATAAATATATATTGATTTTAACATTTTCAAAATTAATTTTTATTAATCGGTAATCGTTTATAAAATCTATGTATTTTTTATGTTGAATAAATTAAAATTATAATACATATTTATAAATTTATTATATTACAAGAAATAATGTTTTTATACATTTTAAATTTATATTCATAAGTGTTAAAAAATTTACCATGAATATTTTTAGTGTAAAACAAAAAGAGATAAAAAATTAATCATATTTCAAACATGTTAAATTAAAATTAATTATTAATTTTAAAAAAATCAGTACAAGTTTAGAGATTTAATTAGCTTAAAAGGTAAAATTGAATTTTTTTAATTATTTTATATAAGTTCAAGGTTAAATTAGTCCAAAAAATTTAAATTTAATTTTTTTTAGCCTGCTAAAATTAGAGATTAAATTGATAATCATTCCTAATTTAATATATAATATTCTCACTTGTCGTGGACGTTTCAAGAAAAAGTTGCTCTCACGTAATTATAAACATAAAGTGGAAGATAGAAACCAAATGCAGTACCGTTGATTTGCTTTCCCCCTTTTTTTTCGGGGGGGAGGAATACCGTTGATATGGTTTCTTTGTACGTTTGCATGGGCTAATTTTCAATCGTGGTACCTCAAATATAGAAAGTATTGCTTAATTATTTTTATATTTTAATCTGTGACTTAAAAATGTATGCATTTTTATTATAATAATAAAAAAGTCAATTAGTCCGTTTTCGGTCAGAGCAGATTAAATGCTGAGGTGGTATTACATTGTCAGCTGATAAAAAATTAAAAATTCCACATCAGAAATTACTTTTTTTTCTCTCTCATGTGCGCTCTCTCTCTCTCCAGCCCACTAAAATATCTGTCTCTCTCTCTCTCTTGGCCGTTTCCTTCTCCGTCAGAAAATCCTGAACTCCAGTTCACAAAAAGTCCAAGAAATTCTCCACTGCAGCCATTGCTTTAATTGCAGTTGGCTCCGGTTTAGTTTCTTTCTTGCTGCTACTCTTTCTATTACTGTTTCTCCGTAGAAAACAATGCCGGTAGCCATCGAAGGTGCCAAAACCAGCTGTGGCAGCACACACGGTGCCAGTGGAAGCAGGGACATCATCGTCAAAAGATGATATCACAGGTGGATCAACGAAGGCTGAAAGGAATAAGCTATTATTTTTCGTAGGAGGCATTTATAGTTTCCATTTGGAGGATTTATTGAGGCATCAGCGCAGGTCTTGCGAAAGGAAGCGTAGGAACTTCCTACAAGGCGGTGCTTGAAGAGAGAAAGCATTGGTACTGCACTGGCTTGACAGAATTGTTTAAGTTTCAGTGTGTTGTTGTAGACAGAGACTAAAGGATGTGGTGGTCTCAAAAAGAGAGTTCGAGATGCAAATGGAGATTCTTGGAAAGACTAAGCATGACAATGTAGTTCCATTCAGGGCGTTTTATTATTTTAAAGATGAGAAGCTACTGGTTTATGGTTTCATGGCCGCCGGGAGCTTATTTGCTCTTCTTCACAGTAAAGTTTTGGATTTTCTTTTACAGTCAAATATAGCTAACTATTCCAAATGTATGCTTTGAAGTTTGAAGCACATCAAAATCCAAATGTATGCTTTGGATTTTCGTATTTTTTAAAAAATCTTTAATTACATGCAATATTTAACAACAAAATAAATTATTAAGTAATAAAATAAGTTTTAATAAGTAGGATTTTGTTAAGTAACCTTTTTATAGACTTTTTTGATAATTTTATTTATTATGATTTAATAATAAAATAAGTTAAGTTTAATCATGGTAAGAAAGTTTTAATAACAAAATAAATTTTAGAAAAAATTATAATTTTGTTCCTATAGTTTATCATAAATAATAATTGTCCTTGTATTTTTAAAAATACATTATCATACCTCTAATATTTAATTCTGTTATATTATTTTATACTTTCGTTTAAATTTGTTATTTTAGTGAAAGTCAATGCAGAAAGTGTTAATCAAATGAGAAAGAACATAAATTCTCTCCAAAACACTTTTAAGAAGTATTGTTTAAGTATATTAGCAATCACAGCTACCTTCAACATCATCGTTCATGGTGATTTCGCCATCTAGGCTCCAAAGTTAGAATTGGAGAAGGAAAAATGCTCGTATGAGGGTGAGGAATCGATTGGTGCTTACTCCTAACGCTGAAACTGCTTGAAATGGCGTGAATCGCCAGAAGCGATGAACAAGAGCTGTCAAGAAAAACAGTTTCGAATTTGCATTAATGAAGACTCTTTCTGCATGAGAGGAGGCTGAAAGCTTGACCAATAGCACGAGATAAATCAACCGCCTTCGTCCTTCGTTAGTTTGGTGGCCGAAATTAGGGAAGGAAAAGAGAGATAGGATCGCTTGATGGAGAGGGATAGAGCGAAATATTTGAGAATGAGGCAATATTGTCTTTTTCCATGTTTTTAATGCCTAAAACGGAGTGAACTAGACGAAAGGATAAATTAATGTAACGGGCAAACATTAGGAGTATCGTAGTGTATTTTTAAAAATATAAGGACAATTATTATTTTTAACAAACTATAAAAATAAGATTATAATTTTCTCTAAATTTTAATAAATTAAAATTACCTTTATATTTTAATATTTGCATTGAGACTACTTAAATTTCGATGACCGGAATAAGCTAAGAAAAACATTTAATGCACTTGCTAGGAAGACCGAAAAAACTATACTAACTTTACTCCCCGAAAGTCAAGATTAATTAGCATTAAAGGAAGATTCATCATCATAATTTTATTAGAAAATGTAATTGATAGTTATAAATTTTAACTATTTATTAATTTTTAAATTATTTAGTAATATTTATTTACTATATTACTTAAAAATAATAAGTGAATAATTTAATTTAAAATTTACATTTAATGGCTTCGATGAACTATTGAATTCCTAAACAAATTTGCTATTTATAATTTTGGCCCTTACATTATTCAACAATTAAAATCCAATTATTACGAAATTATAATTTTCAATTTTATTAACCACCACTATGAATAAAAAAAAAAAAACACATTCCATACCGTCTTATATTCTTATTGCAAAATATGACATTAAAAAATAAAATAAAATATTATAGTTTGAAAATTCACAAATATATGTATTTTTGGAAAAAACTAACAAAACAAACAAGTCTTTATCTTTCATTCCTAATTAGTAGTAATTATTATTAGTAATTACCAAGTGTCCAAAACGGCTGGTTAGCCTGGTTTACAAATTACAACTTTACAGTATGACACAGACAATCATTTCTTTTCTTCTCTTTTCTGTCTTGCATTTATCGTATCGATAGGGAGAGAGGGACACGGGCAACAAACAAAAGCTTTTAAAACAAAGGAGTTATAAGTTCTTAGCGTTACTTTCCCTCGCTCGCTCTCTCTCCATGACCATGGCTCCATCTTCCTCGATAACAATACTCACTATCTCTTTGTTTCTATCAATTTTTGCTTCACAAGCAGTGAATTTACCAATACCGTTTCACCCGCAAGACCTTTTGCCTTTATTGCCCAGACAAGTTTCGTGGCCGGTTCTTAATTATCTAAACAGTCCGGTTGATCTTTTGCCAACGTTTGTGGGAGCTGCCTCGTCTCAAAACAACTCCGTTGAGTGGAAAGGTGCTTGCTTTTACAAAAGCAGAGCTTGGATGGAGTTTCATAACAAAACTGGCAGTGAATTTGGTGGGGGTACTCTTCACATCGAGGTAGAACTGTAAAATATGGGTTTTTGTAGTTTGGGTTCTAATTGGGCTATTGAAATTTCAAGGTTTCACTTTGTTGGTAATGGTACTTGCATGTTTGACTTTAGTTCGTTTGGTTTTTGTGGTCTTTAATGATATTTGGAAGATTTCGTATATGGGTATTACAAGATTTGTAATCTAGTGCTACATTAGGGCTCCTAAAGTGCCGGTTAGGGCTGCAAATGATATTAATTTAACTGTTTTGCTAGTTATTTATTGTCTTTGTTGAACATTATAGAGTTTTTATTTTGGGGGTTTTTGGATTTTTGCTCGGTGTTACAACTGAATTTGAGCTCCTTTGAGGCTTGCAGTACCTAGAATACCTAATTCGAGATTTAATTGACCTTTTATTTTGAGATTTTGTTCACTTTGTGGAAATTTGAAGGGACTGGTATCTCGGCATAGCATATTTTTGTTTTGATGTGGAATTGTGATATTCTGCTGAGTTTCTTTTGTTGGCCTGCCAGGATTGTATATATTAGTTAAGCTATATTTTTCCTGTTGTAGTTTGAACTAGTTTATTTCCTAGAAACTTGAAATATTACGTCATCTTTTAAGTTGAATTATTGGGTGTTGGTGCCTGAATTGAGCAGTTTGACATTATTTTGTTTTCTTCCCTTTGATGTTATTGCTTTATGCAATCCTAGATATATTTGGCCTTTTTTGGTTTGATTTTAGTTGATGTTGCCAAGAGTTCTTAGAATTGGTATTGACTTGGAATCATGTAAATTTTGCATTGTTTGTGCAAGGCAATGGCTTTTGGTTTGAGCTGTTGCATGTGGAATTGTTGTACTGTAGAGTGGCAATTCAAGCCTGGAGACCTCAATTGATGGGTTCTTATTAACTTGAAAGACATTTTGGAGTATACCTCAATGCTAGGTGCTCATTTAAATTTGCATGAGATTTGTAGGTTTTGTGCTTGAGAAATGATTTTAAATTCGGTTTCTCTTGGTTTAAGTCACTTGATAGGAGGTTACTGAGTATTGCTAAATAAGTTCAATTTTTGTATAGATGGTTCCTTTATGACTTTGGCTCTTTCTTTAAGTTTTCCAGTAAATCTCTTTCTCTGGTTTATACTGGATTGCATGGTCTTCTAGAATATCTGCATTCTCGTCAGCAGAGATATCATTTTGTTTGTGATTAGACTATATCTAAATAGGACTTTTCCACCTTAAATTTCTGCTATGGGAAAAAAGTCTCTACAAGTCAATGGCATTGCCAGTTTTTGAAGATCATACTTTGTTGGATTAGCTCGCTATTGATTATTTGCTTCTTGTCTGGTCTTATATTTCTCAGAGTTTCAATGACTTCAATTTTGTCTTTTGTTCAGGTTAGCAAGGCTCATAGCTGGACTTGTATGGATCTTTATGTCTTTGCAACTCCATATCGTGTTACATGGGATTATTATTTTTTATCTCGGGAGCATACACTGGACATTAAAGAGTGGGAAGGGAAAGCAGAGTACGAATATGTAAGATTCCATTCTTGTCATTCAGTAGTTACCGAATTTTCTAGTTGTTCTAGTGCAGGTTTGAGTTGCAGGTAACAGCTATGATCTTAATTGTCTATGAAATTAGGTGAAAACCAGGGGAGTTTCAATTTTCCTCATGCAAGCGGGGATGTTAGGAACCCTTCAAGCACTGTGGGATGTCTTTCCCCTTTTCACAAATACTGGATGGGGAGAGAATTCAAATATTGCTTTCCTTGAGAAACGCATGGGGGCTACCTTTGAACCACGTCCTCAGCCCTGGGTTTCCAACATCAGTATTGATGATATTCACTCTGGAGATTTCCTTGCAATATCAAAAATCCGTGGGAGATGGGGTGGTTTTGAGACTTTGGAGAAGTGGGTTAGTGGAGCTTATGCTGGCCATACTGCTGTTTGCTTAAAGGATTCTGAAGGAAAATTGTGGGTTGGTGAATCAGGACATGAAAATGAACAGGTAATCTTAGAGCTTGCTAAGATGTGGTACAAAATAGTAGTTCAATAGAACTGATGGCACCCGTTCATCCTCACCCTTAATGGCAATTTTTTTCATTGGTTACTTATGGCTGTATTGCTTCAAACTACAACCCCAAGACAGTACAAGTGAAGTATGGCTATACTTGAGTTTCTAAGAAGAACCTTAACACCTCTGGCTGTGATGCCATCCAATTTTCAGATTTCCTCTTTATGATGTTTAAATGCTGTGTCAGAATCCTTATATTTTCTTCCTCTCTTTGGCTGACATTCCTTATCTTATCCAAGTTCATCTTATCATCCAAATGAGGGAGCAAAAATAGGCCTCTTATTGGTCTCGTCACATCTAACAGAGCAGCTGCTGCCCCCATCTGGAGATCTTGTCTTATTATTTTCCTTTTTTTATGCCCAAGCTACCTGTGCCTGAAACTTAATCTTTTCCCTCTGAATTTTATTTTTGGTAGTTATGATTTTGGTTAGAGTATAAGCAGTACTTAATTTTTTGTTGTAGGGAGAAGATATTATTGCTGTAATACCATGGGAAGAATGGTGGGAATTTGAGTGTACTAAGGATGACGCTAACCCTCATATTGCACTGCTTCCTCTGCATCCTGATATCCGCGCCAAGTTTAATGAGACTGCTGCATGGGAGTATGCATTAAGCATGAATGGCAAACCTTATGGATACCATAACATGATATTTAGTTGGATAGACACCATAGAAAGAAACTATCCACCCCCCTTGGATGCTCACCTGGTATTGAACTTATTCCATCTGAATAAACTGTTTACAGGTTGCGTCTATAATTTTCTTCTGTTATTTATACCTTATCATGTTCTGGCTGTTCCACATTATTTGTAAATTTGATGGGCCATTGCAGAATTAGGGTCCAGCTCCATTTGTTAATGTTTAACCGTGATTTTGATAAGGGTCTCAGGATAAGTATGTCATTTGAAAATAACAGTGGGCAGTCATTTTTCTTGAAAGTTTAGTTTTTCCTTTGACAAGGACTGTGTTTTTTGTAAATGTATTTTCATGAACTTTCCAAACACCAGAAAATGGAGAAAATGCCCCTTTTTTTTAAATACTTTTCCATGAAACAGATGGAGATTAAATTTCGCAAATTTCACTTTCTTGGAGTATACAATTTTCTTTAAGCAATTTTAGAGGTTTTCAGTATTTATATTTTTTTTACTATCAACTTGTGGTCCTATAGGTTGCATCTGTTATGACAGTTTGGAGTCAAATACAACCTGCATATGCTGCCAATATGTGGAATGAAGCCTTGAACAAGCGACTTGGAACTGAGGTACTTTAACAGTCTGTTCAACAATTTTGCTTGCTATGCTATTTAGCTTGACAGAAACATCTTTTGAACTGATTATACATCACGGGCTAGTTTGGCATTGCTATTTCCATTTATATCATAACAAGATGAATGCTGGACCTTTGATGATGTGTGAAAGTTCACGGTCAATAGTCGGTGTCTTAGTTCTCAACTCAATCAAGATACTCACAACAAAGAAGGAAAAGAATCAAAGGAGATGCCAGGGCCATCCCCAGTGTAGCGTCTTCAATTCTCAAGTCAATAGAGAGAATAAGAGAGGAGAGGACAACATCCAACAACCTTGGTCTCCTAGTCTATTTATAGTGTGTATTTTCTAGTATTCGTCCTTGTCCTTCTGGTCCTTTATGTCCTTGAATTAAGAGTCACCACCAAGCCACATTTTTGAGGGAGTTCAAATTATTGAAGGATCCTTTATTTTATTTTGCGTTTAATGTTGCTGTATTCACTGTATGTTCACATAATAGTATGTATCATATTAACTCTTCAACAACTAACAACATTTGTGCTTCATGTAGGGCCTTGCTCTTCCTGATATCTTAGTGGAAACTGAAAAGCGTGGATCATCCTTTGGTGAACTGTTGACAATTCCTGAACAGGATGATTGGATGTATACTGATGGGAAGTCAACTTCATGTATTGCTTTCGTTCTCGAGATGTACAAGGAAGCAGGACTATTTGATCCAATTGCTAGCTCTGTACAAGTGACAGAGTTTACGGTTAGTCTTTTAAGAACGATAAAGTATTTGTTTGGTCTGAATAAAGAAATTGGTATTTATTGTTTTGTTTTTTTGAATTCCTTTGGCCTATAAATGCATATATACACTCACATATACATGCATGTACCGAAGTTCGACTTCAATGCTTGTAGAACTTCAAACACGGGAAAGGACACAAGAAACATTTGTTTTTACTTTTTCTTTGTTTGTTGGAATGATTATTTATGGTTTCTAGTGCTAAATTAAAATTTATTCATGGAGTCGGTTTATGTAAATAAATATTTGAATAGTTATAGTTATCTACTTATTTGGTACTACAGAATATACAATATTTACCTTCATCATCAGCTTCGATTTAAATAAATTGTCTCTATTTTGAGAATGCATTTAAATCTGTAGTAGTCGTATTGATATTTGTTCTAAATGTGACATTGCTTTAAATTTGGTTTTGAAGTTCCTTTAATATACATACTAATCTGTTTATTGCTTAAAATGCAGATTAAAGATGCCTATACACTTAGATTTTTCGAAAACAACTCAAGTCGCCTTCCAAAGTGGTGCAATGACGAGGACAATGTGAAGCTTCCTTTTTGTCAGATTCGAGGCAAGTATCGAATGGAGCTACCAGACTACAACACCATAGATCCTTATCCCCATATGAATGAAATGTGTCCATCCCTGCCCCCAAAATACTTTAGGCCACAAAATTGCTAAATAGCTTTAACTTCTTGAAGATGTTATGTGATGGTGGATTTTATTGGAGGTTCGCCCGTTGTACCATGTTCCTTGATACCACATACAGAAGCTGCCAAAATGAGAGGTTGGCTAATGTTGTTTGTTGTAAATATGGTAAATGATACCGTAGAATTGGAGAGCATAGATGTTAAATGTATAGTGTACAAAGGTAGTGAAAACATTAAGTGTTATATAGACAGAACTAGACTCTTTGATTCATTAATTTTCTATAGTTGAAGTGTTCCATATTAAGCTTAACTAGTCTGGTGTTTGCCACTGACTTTTATTCTTGGGTTTGCTCCGAAGTTCCTTTAATCAGATTCCTATGTAATAAGCATCACACATTCTGCTGGTGATCAACAGGCCTTTTCTTCTGGCCTTCCTATCAGATACCACATGCATCGATCCAAAGGATGCGACAATTACAAGATTTGATGCTTTGGGGTGATCTGGATGGGTAATCCTTTTGTTGGAACTGGCATTGGATCTCTTCTGAAGAAGTTATCAGCAGACAACTTCCATGTAAATTGAGTGACCAGATAATGGATTGTAACTAGGGTTTCAATCTTGGCAAACTCGTATCCTGGACAAATCCGAGGACCTCCTGCGAATGGAACATAGCAATAGGGTGGAATCGAAGATGGGTTCTCAAATCTTGCTGTATCAAACTTCTGTGGCTCCTGGAATATGCTGTCATCCATTTGGGTCATGCTTGTAACCCAGAATATCTATATATGAAAGAAAGAATTTTCAGTAAATGTTTACAGTTGATTTTGATTTATTTAAAACAACAGAACTGAGATTTTCACTTACCCCTTTAAGAATAAGGTATCCATCATACTCTATATCTTTTACAACTTTCCTGAAACCACCGAAGGTAGGGGGGAATATTCTCATTGTCTCCTGAGCTACTCTCCAAGTGTACTTCATCTTGGTGAGGTCTTCCCATGTTAAGAACTCTCCCTTGCTCTTGCTCTTAGCTATCTCTTCCTGTTCTGCATCCCCAAAGCAATGCATATTTCAGTCCCTTGTGTGCATATCACAGCTTGGAAGTGAAAGAAATTATTTTAAAATGACCAATAGACATAAAAAAATAGTCCTAGGTTTTAATGGCAAGTTTCCTTTAAGGACACTAACTGACCTGCAGCAGAGGAGTTAAAAAGGAAGACTATAGTTGATAGATATATGAGCAAATACCTTGAAGAACAGCTGCATAAACAGAAGGGTCATTTGCTAAAAGCCTGACTAAAAAAGTGACCACAACAGAGGAAGTGTCATGACCAGCAGTCATAACTAGCATGCTATTATCCACAATCTCCTTCTCTGTAATTCCTTCTCCATTGTTTTGATTGCTGATACTAAGCAAGCAAGTTATGAGATCTTGGTTAGAATTAGCAGTCTGTTTCTCAAGTTGCATTCTCTTTTCACTTATCAGGTCTTTTAACATGTTTCTAACACTTGTGCTTGCTTTGAGACTATTATTGTAGCGTGTGAAGGGCAAGTTTATTGGGATTGACCACATTCCTGTTATCATTTCTTGGAACAAATCCACCAGTTTATCTCTACTACTTCCCCTTTCAGTCCCGAACAGAAGAGAGCAAATTATATTGAATGTGAGTTGTCTTCATCAAGGGCAAGACCTATCAAGAATGCAAGAAGCTCAAGGCCATAAATTTCATTCATATGGTTAATATATAAATTATAATTATAAGCTGTATAATCAAGTGCACACCTGAACTTCCTGCTTGCCTTGCCAATTCTTCAGAATATGCAGCCTAACTTCCTCATCTATTTTCCCCACATACTGCTTCAAAGACTAGGGCTTCAAAAATGACATAAGAGCCTCTCTTACTCTCTTATGATCTTTACCACTCAATTCCAACAGGCATTTCTCCCCCAAAATCATCTTAACGGACTGTGTTTGGCTGTTGCTCAAGGTGCTACTGTCACTAGTAAACACAAATTTATTTGCAGCCTGTCCATACACGAACACAGTTGGCTTTCCAAAAAGACTTAGATTTGAGATTGGACCGTATTTTTGTATTCTATTTTCAATCCATTTTTCAGCTGTATTTGCTCTCATGTTTTGAAGAAGACTTACGCTTTGGCCTATTATGGGAATTCCTAATGAGCCTGGAGGAAGTTTCAAATCCTTTGATGATGAGATTCTTTTTTTAGCAAGGAAAAGGAAAATGGGTATTAGGAAAATGAAAATGGTGAAAAGGGTATTCATAGTTTTTCAATTAAGTCTGGATATTATGAAAGAGAGGAAGATGGAGGTGAAGCTTTGCTTAATTGCCTATGGAGTTGGACATTATGTATGGCAGGATATATAGTGAGAGTTGAAAACTAATAGTTTTGTGTACTTTTGTTGTTTTCTGGTTTGGAATCTCTCTTCTTTGAGCAAAAAAATATGCCATTAACCCAATAATATGTAATTCAGAAAAGAAAAAAAATATTTAATATATTGCAGAATTCTAGGTTGCAATGCCAAGACCTCTTTTTCTTTTTTTTTTTTTAGAAATTATACCACTAGACTTTTAAAAATTTTGCATGCAATATTTATACATTGTTACTAGTTTTCTCTGATGTGTTGCACCTTGTTAATACTCATTATTTTTAAATGATCAATTAAAGTTAAATTATTTTTGTTTTTCAACCAACCAAATCAGATAATATTGACTTGTTATAAATATATAAAATTTGCTTATCGTTGGAAATATATAATTTATTATTTAATATTTTTTTCCTTTTTGAAATATTAGTAATGATATACAAAATTTAAATGTATATATTTAATATTTATAAAAATGTGATTTTAATATAAATTTCATCTTCTCACTTGCATATGAAAAGTGAGAAGTTCTGAATTTGAAGCTTTTTTTATCATAAAATTTGTCACATGTTTTGTGAATATCATTTAAAAGGAGAGGACTAATTTCTATCATGTAGCTTATATTTCAGTCATTGGCCTCCTATGAATAATAATATTTTTATAGGAAATATGATTTTTAATAAATTATAGAATTATGAAAAGTAAGATGTGATTTCTTGTTCTCTAGGACCTGCCTTATCGTCACTTTCAATTTTTTTTATGTTCAAGGAAGATTCCCTGGTGTCTTGTTTCTCTTATTCGGTAAATAACTGAAATTACAAAATTTGTCCACCCTTTCATATCATATGATTTGATATTAAAATAATAATAAAAGCTCTTGCCGAATAGAGCCTGAATAATTGCCGCAAGTATTTATTTATAAAATATATTAATATTGTTTTCAAATGGCATATATTTGGTTAACATGTAGATTCTTACAGTAAAAGGTATCAAGCATCCATAAAAGATAAAAGTGAAAGAAATGGAAAAATGAAAGAAAAGGAATATACTTTTTTGAGCAAGGTTAGAACAAATTTCCACAGTCATTTACTTTCAGGGACAAACAATGTATTGTTGGTTCCATACACAAAACTACTGAGGACATAAATGCTGGTACAAATTTGTTCAAGGAATTAAAATTTTCTAATACAAACATCTGAATTTCTGTGTTTCAATACATTTGATCTTGTGAAATTAGTGGTAGGCAATTCCTCAATGCTATCACTCGGCCTTGGATGGAATGTGGTTGCCGCCGGTTGCGATTTTGTACACATAAAACAAAGTCATGAGAGAACTGCAAGAAAACATTAAAGTTAAAAGTTCATAAATAAAGATTGAAATGGAAATCCAGAGGCATGTTCTTGTACTATCAGATAATAAAATAGGATCAGTAGTCAAGATTACAATTGCTAGGATTATCATGCCTGAAGGAGATCTAGAGTTCTTGTATGTGATTTTATAATCTACTAAAGCCAATCATCTTCAAACGGATCACATACATAAACACCAGATATAGAACACAATCCTTAACAACCAGTGTCTTATCCTATCCAAGGAGGGCCTCCCTAGACTGTCTTATTTTATCTGTTGGATTTACTTATTGATTCTATCAGGCCATCCGGCTGTTTTGTTTGATCTCCCATTAATACCGCCCAGATCGTTTATTCTAAATTTGATACCTCTGATGACATTTAAATGCTGTAATAGCAGCAGTTACTTCCAACTGGTTTGTAATGATAGATCAGAGATGAAGATTTAACAACAATTGCTACAAAATGACTGAAACTAAGTAAGAAAACAATACTTCTTATCAAAAGCAGCATACACAGTAACATAATGGATCAAAGGTTTTTCTGTTTTGTACGTCCTTATTTTAGACAACTGACTTGATGAACCTTGCTAGAGATCTGTTTGGCTATTGAAACCCACAACATTCATGTTTTTTAAGTTGGTGTCATCAGACCCTCGGTGGAGGAATGGGCAGCTGGCTTGAATTATGATTCCCCCTCCTTTTTGCTTCATTTGTGTTTTGCAATTTGACAAACAGATGGGTCATTCAAACTAAGTGAGATTTTCCTAATACCTTATTGACAAGTCTCTTATGCAGAAATTTTATGAATCTTCAGCAGTAATCCAACGATAATTGCAGACAATAGATGAGTTCCAATATTTCAGGTAAACCTACACTGAACAGAGTGAACTGAAGAAGCACAAGAAGAGTATGATTTGTATCACCTTATCACAGCAACAATACCAGCAGGCATAATCTTTGATGTTTGCATGTAACGCTGTCCCATGACAAAAGTCAGTACTGCTGCACAAACTGTTTCAAAAGCACAGGAATCACTATGAATTTCAAAGTGAAGCTGAAGGGATAGTTGCAGTGAGCTAAAAACATGATAAACACAATTAAAGGAAAAAAAAAATGATATTTTCTTCGAGAAATGTCATTACTTCCTCAGCAAAGGGATAACAATAATGACATCAAGGACAAGCTACAAAACTAGAAATAAGACACAAAGCAGTTCTACTGCTATCTTATCTTCTTACAGGAAAAGCCACATATTTTAAGGGCATTAAAAACAAAGGGAGAATCCAAGCACTATTTAAGTGACAACCCTATCAGATTTTGTTAATGAATTTTTGTTTTCTGCAGTTTAAATTATCCATGCTGCCGTAAGTCTTTTCTTGCTCCTCTATCCCTCAAACAAAAGCAATCAAACAAAGCTTACTAACAATATTAGCTAAGCCCAATAAAGTGAGTTGATGAAAAATAATCAATGTGTTCCTCATTACTTACAACGAGCCTCTCTTGATAATAAAGAACCTACATGATATCACCAGATGAAAACAAAGTTAAACAACGTAACTTGGAAATATAACCTCTTCGAAGAAATCTGCGTTCATCAACACCATTTAGCAACCCAAATGACTCCCACTACATGGAGCTGAGCACATGTCTAAACATGAGATAGTATATTACAAATCAAAAGAGATCTAAGATAAACAACCTTTATCATCTAGGTACTTCAGCATTAATTTCCTTACTTTTGACAAAGAAAGAACAATCAGTTTCAGGTGTCCACAGGCCAGGAGGCCATTAAATCTCAATCTTTCAACTCGTTCCAACTTATAAATACATCGAAGTTTATTTTTCTCTTAAACCTTATCCAAGCAAATTCCAATAGGCAAAGCTAATGTTATATGAATTATCCATTTTTCCCATATAATTCCACCGAAGCGCTACACTAGGATCTATAACCAATAAACATAATATCCACAAAAAGAGAAGACTTTCTAAACCAAGAAAATTAACCAAACAAAAACACAAGAAAGTGAGATTGATTGTACCGGTTTCGATGGCCAAAGCAAAATATGAGTTCTTTCTCTTCTCAAAAGCCTTGAGACTCAAATACCCAGCCAAGATAAGAAGCAATCCAGTGCCCACTCCCCCAGCTAATGATGCCATGCTCCCTTTCTTCAAATAGCCAATGACTCCTCCTGCCACCAGAATTAGCCCGTACGGGATCGTGAAGCAGAAATCGTGCATTTTTCTTCCTTTGATTCCACTTCTTCTCTCTCTGTGATTTGGAAAAAGTAGAATTAAGTTCTACAGATCAAGCAAAGAAAACTTCTCTGCTTATTGGGTTTCTGCGCAGGAATTTTAAAGGACGAAACTTTCTTAGCTCTACAGTGGTGGCGCGTGGAATTCCGTTGGTCAACTGTTTCATATTCAACCAAAAATCGATATCATTTTGTTTTTTGTTCACTCATTTACCATTTACAACCCTAAAATGACCCATGTGTCCTGATCAAAGCGCCGCCGTTTTAAGATTTGGAACAATGAAATGCGATGCCACGTGGGACAATTTAAAACCAGAGCGTGCCAGACACATACATTATACAGTTGCTCGTTGATGAAAACGACAACGGTAATGGCCATTATTTGAACCCCATGGCATGGATCCGATTACCGACCCGAAACAACCCGCTCAATTCATTCCTCAATCGCCTCAATTACCAGAGCCCAAACCCTCCTAAAACCATATCAATGGCAGTTGACCAATCTAATTCCAAGCGACCCACTTGCCTATCTTGCTCCAAACCATCCCGTCTCTGCCTCTGCACTCGGATCCAAAACCCGGATCTTGATAACAAGGTAAGTGTAACCATTCTTCAACACAGTTTAGAAAGAAAACACCCTCTTAATTCTGTTAGGATAGCGAAACTAGGGCTTAGAAATGTCAATGTCGTTACAGTTTCCGATGTTAATTTCAATGCCCGGTTCATTATCCGGTCATTGGAATCGAATTCGGGTGGATGGGAAAGTTTGAATCTTGATGGAGTCTTGGATAGAAAAGAAAACCAGAAAAGAAAATTTAACGACATTGATGGTTCCAGTTCAGTTGCAGTAAATATGGGAAAAGGATATTCTGATGAAGAACCAGTCATCTTTGCTACTATTGGCAAGCATGGAGAAATGAATGAGCTTGAAAGTATATGGAAATCGAAGCCTCAAGTTCATGCACAAGAAAATTCAAACTTTGATCAAATTTTAGCCTCTAAAGAAGCTATTAATGGTTTGGAAAAAGGGTTTATTGTAAAAAAGTTGCAGAGAAAGCAATCTAATGGTAGCAGCACAGATATGGAAGAATATGAGGAATTTGAGCTTGTAATTCCTTCTGGATCAGTACTCCTATTTCCTAGTGAAAAAGCAGTGGGAGTTGATGAGCTGTTACAAGAAATGAACATTGGGGTAAAGAATTTAATTTTTTTAGATGGGACATGGGCAAAGGCAAAGAGGATGTATATGGAAAATCCATGGTTGAGGATTTTGCCACATTTGAAGTTGAATTTGGATAAACTGAGCTTGTATAGTGAGGTTAGGAGTCAGCCAAAAGCTGGTTGTTGGTCTACTATTGAAAGCATTGTTTATGCATTGAAGGCAGTTGGGGATAATCCTGAAGGTTTGGATAGTCTTTTGGATGTTTTTGAGTCCATGGTAGGAGATCAGAGGCGGTGCAAAGATGGGAGACTGAGGAAAGAACACTATATTTAATTACAATTTTACCCTTTACTATTTACTAGAAGCTGAGTATCATGCATTAATTTTTACAATTCATAGGTTTTGTTTCCTCTGTCATTGTGTAGAAGCAAATGTTTGTAAAGGTTCTTTCATGGCCCCTCAAAGCCCTAACCAAAAATCCCAAATATTCTCCGTTCATTTATTTCTCTCGTTTGTTGAGCCAGACACTCTCCCAAGACCCTTATGATCCTCCATTCACTCTCGCTTCCAAACCCAAAAAGACAACCAAGGAAGGGCCGCAGACAAAGGAAAATCTGAATAAGGATCCGAGACTCCCTCAAAAATCCCATCTTCCTTTTGACTTTAGATACTCCTATTCGGAGTCCAACCCGGGTGTTGAGCCGATTGGGTATCGTGAACCAAAACGGTTTTCGCCGTTCGGGCCGGGTCGGCTTGATCGGAAATGGACGGGTACTGCAGCTCCGTTTCAAGCAGAGGTAGATATGGAGAAGATAATGGAAGAGAGGAATCGGGTTCTTGGGGACCCGCTCACCGAGGAGGAGGCGGAGCACCTGGTTGAGCGGTATCGGCACAGCGATTGTTCCAGGCAAATTAATCTAGGTAATTACTGTCCGAAATTATACTATATACATGCATGACAATGGGATATATTTTATCATTAGACAGTTATAATTCCATTATCGCCCAGAAAGTGTTGGTACTGTGAATTAGTTGTCATGGATTTTATTCTCAGTTTTGGATATGGTGTCGTTTTCTGAATTTGTTTTTTACAAGTACTTGAATCCAAATGTTCAGTTGTCATGGATTGTTTTGAACTTGCATATACAGCTTCAGCAACTTGTTTATAGACTATATAAGTGATTGAACCTGCCTATGGCTTATTCTTGGAGATGGAAAACCGGTTTAAACAAAATGGTTCCCTGACGGTCAGACCAGGTTGTTTCTTAGTGGATTGTCCGTTTATTTTATGTTAGGGAAGGGAGGAGTCACTCACAACATGTTGAATGATATACACAATCATTGGAAGAGAGCGGAAGCTGTGAGAATCAAGTGCTTGGGAGTGCCTACTCTTGATATGGACAATGTCTGCTTCCATCTTGAGGTGTGGCTTTAAAAAATTGTCCACGGGTTAATATTTTTTTTTCCCCTAAATTTTCGGAGATTATTAGCTGATGTAGCTGTTAGTGGCTCTGTAGGACAAATCCGGTGGGAAGATCATCTACCGGCATATTAATATACTGCTTTTATACCGAGGTCGAAACTATGATCCAAAGAGCCGGACTGTTATACCTGTAATGCTGTGGAAGCCTTATGCACCCATATACCCAAAGCTTGTCAAGAATGTAGCTGATGGCCTGACATTTGAAGAAACAAAAGAAATGAGAAACAGAGGACTCCATTCTCCTGCTCTAATGAAACTTAGTAAGTTGATTATATTTCCTTGGTGTGTATAACTTGCTGCTTACCTTGTTCAATGATAACAATTAAAGGTAACCGACAAGTGGAATTTGGGAATGACACCACCTGTGTTCAGCCAGGAATGGTGTGTATGTAAATGTAGTGGAGAGAGTGCGAGAAGCCCTCAAGGCTGAAGAGGTAGTGAGGCTAGATTGCACCCATGTTGCCACCAGTGATTGCAAAAAGATTGGTGTGAAGCTAAGGGTATGGCACAATAAAACTGAATTTTGATTTTATTAAGCTAATAAAGGAGTTTCTTTTGCAACTTTGTATTAGAATTACTTGCTATCGCTTCCCTTTTGTTACTACAAATGCAGGATTTGGTACCATGTGTTCCTATTTTATTCAAGGATGAGCAGATTATACTCTGGAAGGGCAAGAGATGTGAGGAATAGGAACCATCACTGCTTGATGGCAGCTTTAGGAGTTATAGCATTTGCGAGGTGGCATTGCTTCTTGGCAAATTTGGAGTCAGCTGCAGATTGGAGTTGTTAAATTTGGTGAATAAGTGGTTTGGCAACCCAATCCTTCCTCGCAAAACTAACCCTTGTCATGACTATTTGTACACAAATGTGTAGAATTTCAAAATGCCTGAGTATGGTTATTGCTCGATACTCGAGAAATTGGGAGGAAGTAGTTCCATGGCCAGAACATAGCACCCATTGTAATAGAGTTGTTAAGAAAGTAGTTAATTTTTAGTTTTGTGAAGGACATTTACTGATGCGGTTCATGTGTCTAATAGTTTGTAGAGGTGATAAGATTTGTATTTGATGTGATTTTCGCTTAATTAGAGAACAAAAATTCCAGCCTGTTCACTCAGTCCTGTTTTTTCTGTGAAGTTTCCTCAGTACTGCTGAGCTTTCTGTCGTATTCTCTCCTTGAGCTAATTGCTATCTAAACCATAAATTTGGTTAGTGTCATTGAGCCTGCCTTGGGAAGTTCCTTAATACCATGAAAGTCTCGGTGTCCCTTTACTGGTACAATGTCATATGCAGCATTGATACAAATTTGTAAAATCTTTATCCTAACATGCTTGAGGTTATGCCTGTGCGTTTTTTTTTTTTTTTAACTTTTTTTTGAGTTGTACTTGATGCTCATCTATGTTGCCTGAAAACAAAGAAATGAGAAAACATTCCATATTTTATATCAAATTGGCTGCAACATTTTTTTGCCGATTTGGAATCATTCTACAAACAACACAAGGCGCTCATAAAAAGACAGGCTAGCATACCTTAATGCAGATTACTTCTAGGCATTAATGCACTGAAATTGAAAGCTTAATTGTCCAATTGGGTGGCATACAAGAATTTAATTGACATGGCATAAGCAGTCTACCAATTCCACCATCAACTACTGTATAGGTAATAGCCATATAAAATATTTACATTTGATCTCCATGGTCCCATAGCGTGAATTCTTCTAGATTTAGCAAAGTGCCAATTGGGAATGCAGCTCTTCTAAGGTCCCATGAGAATCTTCCTTAGCTCGTGTGTCTTTTCAGCAACACATCCTGAGCTGACCAAAGAGGTTATCCAAACCTGATCAGACCGAACAGGTTCATCATCGTCATTCCTGTGCCAGCTCCAGTAGGCATGGGTTGAATTCACCAATTTCAGTTCACCATGGCCAAAACTTGCCTCACGGAAGACTGACCACTCTGGCTGTGGGTTGATGTAGCTGTGAGTGAATGTAAAACCTCATTAAACTGAAGTTTATTTGATGGAAAAAGTAAAAACACATTAGATAAATGGGAATCGCAACAACATGCACTAGTCACTAACACACACTGTAAGTAACTATTTTGCACGACTTATTTGTTACCTATCCCATCAGATACAGGTGCAAGCCTAATTTAGTATAACTGTATTTGACACTGAAGTATCTCATCGATGTAATATGAGTTACTATCTTACTCTTAAATTCACTTATTCCTTTGAAATCTATTTACTTATTCTGACCAGTCCTTCACCATCCTAGTGAGTTAGAATTTGATTCCAAATCTCTAATGTGATATTAAGAGACTTAACCAGCTAATGAACAAAGCTAACTAGTACATCCAAACAATCATTTGGAATATGACAATATAAAAATGAGAATCCATTAGCTTGAGGTTTGACAGCATAGCATGCATGGGGAGATAGTGCAACAATGCAGTAACTTGAAAAACATAATTTTCAGCATTCTTCCATTTACATTCAGATATAACCAGAGAACCTTTATATTAATTTTTTTGCATTTTTTGTTCTTCGAAAAAAAGAGAGGGAGAATTCTACTTGCAAAATCAAGGTAAAAGAATTAAGGGCATACTTTTGGGCTAACCCTTCTCTGTTTCCTCCATCTCCAATAGTTATATGAACAGGACCACATGGATCCAAGTTTCCATTCTTTACACGTTTCTGTCAAACAGAACACCAGATATTATAAGCCAAGTTCCATGAATTTAAGTGCTACTAAAAGTATACAGTTCCAAACCGTGCGTTCATAAGCATGGACATGCCCAGTGAACACTATATCTGCACTAGCATTATAAAGCAATGGCTCCATAGCTCCCATCATTCTATCCCCTTCGCCTTGATGAGCGTGGTTACTGTTATACCATGGCACATGGAATAGCACAAGCAACCACGGTGTCTTCTTTCGATCTACGTTAGCCAGATCAGCCTGTAGATCAAGAAAAACAGAGACATCAATTAAAGTGAAAGAGCTGTTATTTCTTGTGAAATTGACTCGAGGAGAGAACAAATTTAGACATGTATCCCCGGTCGAAAAAAAGGACAGCCTAATGACTGATGGATTAACTCTTAAAGGTTGCATTTCATGATGGAAATTAATATGTGCACCCCTCGTGTCTTCAAGTTGTCTTAGACTAGAAGGAGGCAGAAAATTGCAAACAAAGAAACAAAAACAAGCTCCAACCTCTCTATCCATGCTCAATTCGGTTTTATGTATACTAATTCAAAAGTTTATAGTTCAATCTTTAAGGAGATCCACACAGATCAACCTCTTCTCAGACACTTGTGCTCATCCTAGTCAGTCTCTTTCAAGGCAGAAATTCAAATCTATTTCAGATTAAGTGCATACATATAGGATATCCTTTCTCATGTTACATATTGCTAGGTATCTGTAATGTGTTCAGCATTAACACAGAGAAATAGAATTCAGGACCATATAACTATAAATAGAGACCTCTTCCACTGCCTGTCTAACTCCTAATCATGAGTTTTTCTAACCTAATAACTCCAATGCAGCAATCTATCCAAAGTTATGGATGATAAATTGTCAAGAGTTGATTTTTCTATTGAATTTCGTGGACTAAAACTTTCAGAGAAACTGCTTCAAAGGCAATTTGAAGTTTGGATAATTTCACATATCTAAGCAACTAAAAAGCTTAAGACTGCATACATCCAGACAACAGGTCCAAGAAAACCACCCAGGCACCAATAACTTCATTCCTGAATGCCCCAAGGTAATACTAGGAAAGTAGGAATTCATACTCAATCTAGGTAGACAGCCACTAAACAATACATCACAGACCTATCAAGCAATTCGTTTTCTTATTTTCATGAATAATGATCTTTTTTTGATGCATGGAATTCTCTGACTATTTATTATACTTTTTTTTTTTGTTAACATTTTCAATTGATCGCTGCAAACAAAAGAAAGCACATTTGAAAGAGAGGAGAATCTAACCTTTAGCCAGTTATATTGATCCGAATATTCATCATAATCTGTATAGGAACCAAGCATGATAACATGAGCCCCTGCAACTTCAAAAGAATAATAAAGATTTGAACTGGAACCACTCTCCGCAAAGGGCATCTTCCATCTAGAATTATAGGATTCAAACCCATCCTTAAAAAAAGGTATGCTTTCCTTTTCATGGTTCCCTCCTGTGACCATCCATGGTCTTGCACTAGCAAGAGGCTCAACCAACTCGCCAAATGTGTCCCACCTGTGCTGCATATAATCTGCATAAGAAAGGTCTCCAGGGAGCAGATGCACATCATATTTACACTGGTCGATATGGTCTAGAGTTGATTTAGTCCAGCCAGTTTGGCCCAAATCTCCAGCCACAGCAAAAGTAACTGGCAACTGATCTGGAGGAGTCCTCAGCTGGAACTCAGCACCTTGCCCTCCACATCGGTAAAAGTACACCGTGTTGGGTTCCAATGGACCAATGACAGTGTGGTGTATCTTTCCAGAGTTATAAAATAGATAACTATAAGATGTACTCTCCCCTTCTGATATAGCATCATATCTTCCACGTGAAGTTCCATATTCAACAATTGATGGAGAAGATTTATCATCAGTGACCCATGAGACTCGAATGTGCTTGTCTCCAGCCAAAGAGATGTGCACCTGCAGTATACATTTGTGATACAAAAGCATCTCATATCAAGACATAAGCTTTTGTGGTCAAATACCAAATTCAGGACAAAATTGGTCCAAACTGGAATCCCAAATGAAATGTCATCACAGTGGATTCAAATACTATATAAACAATAATTACTTATTGTACTTGCACAAGAAAGAAATCCACTTAAAAATTTGCAACCAAACAAAATCAGAAACTATAGAAGATCATTCTTTTATTCAACCTATCAACATCAGATTAAAGGCATGACCCAGATCAAATCATATTAAAACAACAATGAAATTAAATAGAGAATGGAATTGTAATGTAGAAAGTAAGTGACTAGACAAAATTAGTGAAATTACCTGTTGGGGATGAGAAGAAGGTTTCGGACTCCACGGGAAATGCAAGATTTCACGAGGAGGAGGTCTGATATAATCAGCCGTTATAGTCGAAGTGGCAGAAACTAATAGACATAACGTTAAGATCAATTTTGCCTTCATTAATTCAGTCTTTACTGGTTCTAGTCGCAATTTAGGAATGAACATTAATTTCCAAGGTGTTCGATGATTTTCGAAGCTTTCTGCTCTCTCACTGGCAACTGGGGGAGCTTGAGAATCAAATGACATATTTGCCCCCATCTTTACTGAAGAAGCAGGGACAGGGACTATGGCTTTTTAGTCAATCTATCTTTTAACTCATTTGTCTAGAAGTACAGACTAGGCATATGTGTGAACACGTGCCTTATTTTCGTCCTCATCACATGCATAAAACACGGGACCGGCTGTCGTTTCTGTTTATTTTTTTCATAACAATAGTTTGTTGACTTTCTGTTTAAAGTTACTAATTGATTTCCTTTCAAGAAAAAATGGAAGTAAATAATTGATCAGTGATTAAGAAATATTGTCGTATTCTACCTCTAATCTCTTCTACTAAAACGACATTATCCATCAACTAATTTAATGCCAAAAAAAAAATTGGAAATACGTAAAAAGGGTATTTTTATTTAAAATTTACTGATCGGCTCATCGGCAAAGATCAAACAAACATATAAAGAAAACCTCCATTGAAGTTTTACTACTGGTATGAAATGGGAATTAACTGGAGATCATTTTGCCAAGGCCAGACTTTTCATTCATGTCAAGATCTTCTGGCTGCATTCCCTTAGGAAGTTTCCCATCAAAATGATACAGTAATCGGGCAAGCGGAAATTGAACATTGGATATGCCAAATGATATTGTTGGACACATTCTTCTTCCGGCTCCAAATGGAAGAAACTCAAAATTATTTGCTTTATAATCAGTTAAACAATTTAAAAATATCTATCCGGATTGAATCTCTCAGCTTCAGGCCAGTAATCAGAGTCTCTTTCAAGAGCCTATGTGTTTATAACAATTCTTGAATTTACAGGAATGTCATAATCATTAATCACGCAGTCTTCCATACATTCTCTCGCAAGAACTGTACCAGGAGGGTGTAATCTCAGAGTTTCTTTGACAACTGCTTTCAAATAATATAATTCTCCGATGCTTTCTTCTTTTAACGTATCCTTTTTCACTAAAAAAATTGTCTTACCTCGATTTGTGCTTTTTCAATCACCTCTGGGTTTCTTATCATTTCTGACATCTCCCATACAGTGTTTGCTGATGGGTCATTAACAACAAAAAAGACGTCCTGGAAAAAACTTCATGAAATTTAAGTGAAAAATTATTTGAGAAATGAGAAAATGAAGGTAGCAATGTACTAACCAGGATAACTGCTTTTATGTTGTCATCTGTTATTTGAAGGTCACTGAGCATTCAAAAAGGATATCTACCAGATCTTCGTCTTCTTCAGATTTAACTGCTGATGCCTTTCTAGCTCTGTGTTCATCAATTATGTTTTGGAGTATCTTATCTGCTTCTTTATGAGCTCTCTCTGGTTTAAACCTTTTAGTACTAATTTTGTGAAGCAATTTGATTGAAGGGTATGCGTCAGAAAGATTAAAACCTACAAAAGCTTCTATCAGTTTCTTGATAGCTGGAAAGACTGTATCTTCTCCTTTCGATATCTTACCAATGGCTACTCTTTGAATGATATTATAAGCCACAAAACTGAACATTTTTTTAATCCTGTTTGGAGATATTTTCTCTGATCACAAAGACTGAATACTCAAACTCTTATTTAGGGAATCTGAGTCTTTTCCAACTCAGATTGACCTTATTAATTATTAGTTCGGACCTTTAATCCTATTATACTAATTGTAACCCTGAACGTTTTTGCTGGTATAACATCACATGGGTGTTAATTATTTTATTTTCATTTACTTCAGTATTAATTTTCCAATTTTAGTTATTGCAGGTTCTATATATAATCAATGGTTATATCTTTTGAAAGATATTTTAGACATGAAACTTTATTTATTCTTTCACAAACCAACCACTATATGTATGCGTATATATATATATATCAAAAGATATATACTCTGCTTCAATGGATCTGGTTTTCAATCAATTGTTCAACGGCTTTGTTTCCTCAAATTGTGTACAAGTTAATGAACAAAGGAAAGCTTGAAGCTCGCGAAAGATTTAAAAATGGAAGAGTCGATCCGGTTTTACGAAACATTTCCATGCACGTCGTTTACTCTCTCTCTTTTTTTTTTACTGAATTTTCATGCACATTGTTGATTAATTATATTATTTTCATGGAAAATTGTATCTCACATGTACAATTTTGAAGTTTGGGGCCATGCTTGCTTGCGATAAACTGCACCTCCATGGCTTGAGGGAGTGGAATTCAAACCCTGAACCATTTCTATTTGGATTATTTAGCTGTATGGTATGAAATATATAAATTATTATCTCTCATTTGAATTCTATGAAGATATGTAAATAACAGTATTAAATAAATTCAATTAATGAATGAAATACAAAATTAACCTAAAAGAAAGGTTTAACAATCAAAATAAAAATTTTCATATAATGTTAGGAAATATGACACTAAAAAAGTAATCTTTTTATTTATATTTATATATATATGTCAATATTTCATCATTTAACAAGGAAATGCTAAATGATGAGAGTATTAAAATAATATTAAAAATAAGATCTACATGTATTTTATAATATTAAAAATGATACCCACATATATTTTATCTTTATAATTGAATATATGTATCCTATTTTTAATATTATTTTAATACTCCCGTCACCTAACCGTGCCCAGCCCATTTAAGAATGTGCTGAAAGTTTTTCAGCGTTTGAAATTAAAAATATATTGAGACATGCGTACGATTGTATTCAAAAGGTTTTGATATACGACACAGATACAATCTGCGTGTATTCAATCTTATAAGGTTTCCGTATTTCTTTTACTTTCTCAAATGAAACTTTAAGAATTAAAATTAATAATATTTTATAAGTCTAGGGCTCAATTTAACCATTTGACTTCCTAATCAATAATAAAAATGAAATTTTTTTAATATATATTTAGGTAATGTTTGAAATTAAATTTGCACCGGACTAAAAATAAATTTAAAGCAAAATGTCACAATTAAAAAAAAGTTGGAGATTTTTTTTTATCATTAAGATTAAAAAAATAAAAGTAGTAATAATTTGTTTTTTGAGAGAGTAAATAATTTGTTTTAATAATTCAATCGTTCAAACATTTATTTATTTTACTGGGACTGACTATGAAGAACATGGGTAACTTGCTACGGTGAGGTCTTTCCAATCACTATCAAGAAATTAAAAAAAAATAGCACAACAAAGCACATACGGTGTCGTTTTGTGTAATTGATTTGAAGAACATAACATAGACCGAATTCAGCCGATAAAATTGACCTACAGATATGGGGCCCATACTTAAAGTAGAAACAATACATTGGTCAACAGTGTAAATGCAATACAAAGACTGAAAATGCAAAACTAAAGTAGCATAGCACCTAACAATAGTACTTTTTATCGAGTTTTTCTCCTAAAATTTATATTAAAATGTCCATTTCTTTGACAGGTGTCTCTAATTTATTGGGTTATAAATTAAATTTTACTCGATCCATCAAAAAGTAGTGTTTTTCTTACCGAGTATTTGTTTTTTTATAGAAATTAAAATTTTCAATTTTTCCGTAAAAAAAGAGTATTGAATCCCAATATTTATAAATAAATTATAAATTATTTTCAAGATAAGACAGCATCGTTGTTTATATAATTAATCAATCAAATACGACTAATTGGTCAAAAAAATATTGAAGGGGGAAGGCTCAAGGATGATGTGAACGGCCTTTCATAGTCTAATATGCCGGTTGGAAAAAAATAAAAAAACATTTTCTGAATTAAGTTGATGGCTATGTAGATGTTTCTAGAGAGGACTGATTCTAGATAATTAGACCAATCAAATCATTATCAACGAAAAGCATACAGCTTGTTGCTTTGGAATTCAAATGAGAGAACATAGATGTATCTGTATATATACACACATATTCTCATCTGGTGTTCCACCTTTGTAATTGGAGAATTAAGTTTGGAAGATACACGCTTTGGAAGATATATACAAAGGTAATCTTTACTAAAACTTTCTTTGAAAGAATCCGAACTGAAATTCATAAAGAACAGAATTGGCTCAGTTCAATCTGTGGTATGATCGGTTTTCTTTTGGTTTTTTGAAATTTTCGAACTGATATGTACGGGGCTTTGAATTTTCTTTCCTAATTTGTATATGTTGTACAGTTAGACAGGCAGCTTAGCGACAATGACTAGTGCAAGTGAAGAAACAGTGAGCAACAAACAGGTTATATTCAAAAGCTACGCCAATGGTTACCCTGAAGAATCAGACATGTTTTTGAGTACTAAAACGATCAAACACCAAGTGCCAGAAGGAACTAATGGTGTTCTTGTCAAGAACCTGTATTTTTCTTGTGATCCATCTATGGGAATGCGAATGCGAACCAAAGTGGAAGGATATGTTATGGAGCCATTCAAGCCCGGTTCGGTTATAGAAGGCCTAGGAGTGGCTAAAGTTGTAGAATCTAGGCATCCAGACTTCAAGAAAGGTGACTTGGTTTGGGGATTGACTACTTGGGAAGAGTATAGTCTCATTCTAATGCCATTTCTCTTTAAAATTCAGCACACAGATGTGCCTCTTTCCCACTACACTGGAATTCTTGGTATGCCATTTTTTTTTCCCTTCTTGGCTTGGTTTTCCAGTATTGTCAAAACCAGTAATCAGATTCTTGTTGTGGATTTGTAATTTGTAGGTATGTCTGGCTTAACAGCTTATGCTGGTTTTTATGAGATCGGTGCTCCTAAGAAAGGAGATCATGTGTTTGTTTCAGCAGCTTCTGGTGCAGTTGGTCAGCTTGTTGGCCAATTCGCAAAGTTGTCAGGTTGTTATGTGGTTGGAAGCGCTGGAAGCAAAGAAAAAGTGAGCTCCATTATTCGAGAATTAATGATTTTTCTTCCCTTGCCTGTAATGTTTTTCTTTTATCTGATTTTACTTAATTTGCCCATTTTCAGGTTGATTTGTTGAAGAACAAGTTTGGATTCGACGAAGCTTTCAATTACAATGAAGAACAGGACTTGGATGCAGCTTTGAAAAGGTACTTCCTACTTCCTATTATTGAGATTGAAACAGAAAAACACACCATTACAAAGAATTAATCAAGCCCAATTGTTGGAAAAAATGCAGATATTTTCCTAAAGGAATCGATATATATTTTGAAAATGTTGGTGGTAAGATGCTGGAAGCAGTTCTGCTGAATATGAAATTCGGGGGACGCATTGTTATGTGCGGATTGATGTCGGAATATGGGTTAAACGAGGTTTATGGAGTAAAAAATCTAACGCAAATAGTTTTCAAAAGCCTCTGCGTGCAAGGATTTCTAGTTGCCAATTACCTGCACCTAATTCCTAAGTACCACGAAATGATAATACCAAAAATCAAAGAAGGGAAGATTGTTTATGTTGAAGATATTGCCGACGGTATAGAAAGCGGTCCGGCGGCTGTGGTTGGGGTATTCAGAGGATGTAATATGGGAAAGCAAGTGGTTAAAGTTGCCGATGCATGATGACTATTAATTGAGCTTCTTAATAATAAAACTCAGCAATGGCTGCCTGCCTATACTTGAAGGGGGAGAAGAATAAGAACAATAACTTGTTTGAGATGAATGCTTTTTTGTTCATTAGTTATAAAAATACGTTTAAAAGGTTATTCAGGAATATACTACTTGAGTAGAGTAGAGTTTGTATTTCATTTTTTTTTCAAGAATTTGTATTTTGTATTTTGTATTTTCTTTTTTAAATGTATTTTGTATTTTGGTTTTGTTATTAATCATTCAGAATTTTAATTTTGTTAACTTATACTTATATATAGGCTAATGGTTAATCATTTAATATTTTAAAATAAAATAGGACAATGTTTAAACTTTCTTTTTATAAGCAAATTTTTATTTTATTAATAATAATTTCAAAAAAAAATTTAACAAACCTTAACGGCTAAAATCAGAGTAATAGTCTTCTTCGTATACCCAACATAGCCAAGGAATGCCGTTTATTTCAAATGAGCTGAGCTCAAAGACATCCTTATCAAGCTAATTTCGAATTCACTAAAGCTCAACTGGGCTCGACTTGTTTATAGCCCTATTTATCATTTTTATATATCTTTTGTGAATTTGATATTCAGTTAATATGGGATCATAAACATTAATTAATTGATTATAAATAGAAACTCAGGCCTGTGAGTCCAATTGAAAATAACTACGTACCACGGACCCATTCGACCAACATATTAAACCCAGCCCGGCTCGGTGGATTTACCTGGAAAATTGATGAACCGGACTCATTAGCTGGCTAGTTTTGCATTTGAATCAGTTAAGCAATAGAACCGAAGTTAAACCGATTAAACCTAGAGAACCGTTCGACCCGTAGAGACCCATAAGACCGGTCCGATTTGTTTTCAAAGTAAAAACTAAAAAATTTAACGTTATACAGTTTGTTTGTGGATGTAAAGCACTTTTTTTTTTCTTTTTTATTATAGCGGCGGGCTCTCATGTCCTCCATTAGATTTATTTTTGAGTATCAAAGCATGTGCATTATCCAATATTTTTAAAACCGAATTGAACATCGAATTGGTGTGATAATTGGGTCACAGTTAGGCCGGGCTAATTGGGTTGAACCGGATTTTGACTTTAAACCAGATTGTTGACTTCTTCTTTACTTATTTATCAAAAACTAGAAAATTACAATGATAAATAATTTGATAGAAGAAAAAATGATGTAAAATACTTTTTAAAACCATTCATCACTAAATTAATAATAATGATAACAAATCTTCTTTTATGCCAAAATAATTATAAGAATAAGTATCAAATGAAAATAATAAGTATACAATATAAATTAAAAATAAATATCCAATATAAGTTATAATTAAATATCATAAACATAAATTAGAAAGCGTAATTTATAATTAAAAATCCAAATATAAAATTAAAATCTTAACAGGTAACAAAGTTTTTTTGAATATTAAAATCTTAACATAAATTAAAAAAAACTAAGTATTACATGAAATTAAATATAATTTGTGACTCGTCAAAGTCAAAACAAAGCTTTTTTTTTGAGTATTAACAGATAACAGCATATTGATCATCATCTTAGCTTTGCCCACAAAAATGACATCATCGTTTTGTAATCAATATATTATTTCGTTTGCTTTACACAAACATTGGTATTATCTCTTTTGCTAGTGTTTCTTTGAAAGGAACTTTGACGCATAATACAGATTTCTAATAGTTTAGTTGTTTTATGATCTTGTATTTTTTTAATATGCTACCCCAATGTCTTCAACTGAGGTTTAATACTTAAAATTAAATTATAGTTTAATTTTAATTTTATTGTACCATACTTTATAATTTTTTTAAACTATAATTATTTAATTTAAATATATATTATTAATATTTATGTGATCCACTAATTGAACCATTGACTGCATCCACCGATTCCGCTGTCCGGGTGGGGTATAATAACATTGCATCCGACAAAGAAAGTCAACGCTAGTTTCATGACTATTTTGGTCGAATTTAGGAAATGCTATAGAAACCTAATTCAAGTCAACAACTTGTGCAGAAACACGAAACATAAATATTACTAAACAGTATAATCAAAATACAGCAGAGAACTGACATTTGATCTGAAGGTTGTTTTAGTGTAGAACTGATTAAAGCTTATCAACCATATCCATATACAAAGATCTAGCTACTAAATTGAAACAGTTGCAGAAATGAACGAAAGAACAATCATTCGTCAGCAATTTTAACCACTCGCTTTCCTACATTCTGTCCAGTGAACAGCCCAACCAAAGCTGCCGGACCGCTTTCAAGGCCATCGGCAATATCTTCAATATAAGTAATCTTCCCTCCTTTTATGTTGGGCACAACCATTTCTAGGTATTCCGGAAAGAGGTGATAGTAATCAGAAACAACAAACCCTTCCATACGAACGTGTTTCAGAACAAGTTCTGTAATGTTGTGTATTCCTTCGTGTTTTTCTGAATTTTCTTGTGATAGAAATCCACATATTACGATGCGTCCATGGTATCTCATGTTAAGTAGAACTGCGTCAAGCATTTTTCCACCAACAATATCAAAATATAGGTCGATGCCGTCGGGAAAATACCTGCATGTCGAGAAATATTAGATATTAATGTTTTTTGAGTTTCATTAAATACTTGTAATTAATTCAAGTGCTAACCTTTTCAAAACTGCATCCAAATCCTTTTCTTCGTTATAATTGAAAGCCTCGTCGAATCCAAATTTATTCTTCAACAAATCAACCTTACAATTTGAAGAAATAAAAACAAAGTGAGTGAAAAAATTGATCAATCAAGTAATTTAGTTGGGAGAGTTAAAAGAAATGAAAAATAATGAGCGGAAACAATTCGGATCAGACTTGCCAACACACACTTAGACTTACAGATCACCCATACACCAAATTAATCAAAGAAGAACTTTTTTTTAAAAAATTGTTATTGATAGTCAGAAATAATCTCGTCCCACGAAAAAGAATATATTTAATTGGTTTTATAGTATGGGCAGGTCGTGCAAGTCCTCTCCTAACTATCTATATAAATAATTAACACGTTTTTTTAATTTGTTATTTCTGTAAGAGTAAGCGAAACTTAGGAAGGGCAAGCGGGTATGCACGTAGGGTGTAAATGAACCGGGGCAGCTCGCAACCTGTCTGAGCACGGCTCTTTTACGCCCATACTGATGCATGCATGTATATAAAACTCACTTTCTCTATACTTCCTGCACTCCCAACAACATAGCAACCAGCCAACTTTGCAAATTGCCCAACAAGTAGACCTATCGCACCAGAAGCTGCTGAAACAAACACATAATCTCCTTTCTTAGGAGCACCAACATCATAAAATCCAGCATAAGCAGTTATCCCGGGCATACCTACAAAATGCAAATCAATATATATATGATAAGATTCTTGGATTCTAATTATAATTTTGAAGATCAATTGATATTTCGATCGAAAGGAGAGAGCTAGCAGATACCGAGAATTCCAAGATAATAGGAAATAGGCAAATCATCAGTAGGGTTAATTTTAAAGAGAGTTTGTGGTGTTGGTGTCGCGATGTAGCTATGCTCTTCCCACGTTGTTATTCCCCAAACAAAGTCACCTTCCTCGAAGTCCGGATGTCTAGATTCTACAACTTTGGCCACTCCATATCCATACAGAGGCTGCATGTTAATAAACAAAATTTCTGAAACATGTCAAAAAAAATTTATCTGTAACTTTTGGCTTAAATTAACAATAACAATGAAAATGAGATGTTATAACTAACCGAACCGGGCTTGTAAGTGTGAAATCCCTCGCTATGTTTCACTTCTTTCATTAGGTTTCTCATGTAACGATCACAAGACAAGTAGAGATTCTTGACGACAATTCCATTACTTCCTTCTGGGACATGGAGTTCGATCGAATTACTACTCACGTACATGTCTGATTCTTGAGGGTGACGAGTATTTACATAGTTTTTGAATATAACCTGCTTGTTACTTACTGTTCCTTCATTTGCGCCAGCCATTGTTGCTAAATAATTAAGCTTAATTAATTTCTCTGACAAACTGTGATTTCCTAATAGAAAAAAATATAATGTTTGATTGATTGCTTTTGTTTCCTTACGCCTGTGCTGGAAGTATATATATACTCATCAACTTCACTTCCATTTCTTTCAGAAGTCGAAGTTAAAATATTATAACTTCGACCACCTCCTACCTAAACCCAACCAAAAATTAAATTTCATTTAAAAATCAAAGCTAAATGTCTTGGAAGTTTAAGTATTGTCTTCCCTTCAATAAAAAAATGGTTTAAGTATTATCTAGCGCATACACGCCACAAGTGAGAACATGAACCCCTTTCAAAAAAAGAAAAAAAAATATGAACATGAACAACGCGGCAATTGAATAATAAATTACAATAGAAAAAATTTTAAAAAAATAATCACATGTTGTAAGTAATAAATACTATTTTCGTTCTATAATATTCATCTCATTTTCAATGTTTTAACTTCACGGAGAAAGAATTATCTAGATCCAATATGGAACTACGATAACTATTTTAGAGGACCGAAATGAATTTTTTTTTAAACTTTTAGGGGGCCAAATGTAATTCTTTTATATTTTGAAGGATTAAAATCATTCTCATAAGGAAATTTAAAAATAAAAAATTAAGGGGGCCACGGTCCCTTAGGCCCTGAGGGAGCTCCGTCTCTGAGCCCACCCATATATTAAAGTAATTATTAAATTCTTTAATTTAAATAATGTATTTTGATCGTTTATGGATTGACTTAATATATAGAACTCAAACATTGACTACGATTCATTGTGCCTCTGTAATTATACGCTTGCGTGGTTCATCGTTATATATTTATAATGTTTTATAAAATAATTAAAAAGATTTTTTAATTTAAATAATGTACTTTGATCATTCAATAAAAGAAAGGAAGGAAACAATAATATTTTTTTAAAAAGCTGTCTATGGATGACTTTATGTATAGAACTCAAACGTTGACTAGGATTCATTGTGCCAATGTAATTACAAATTATAATTTTTAAGTAATACTAATATTTGAGAACTTGCATGTCCATGTGCGTGGCTACTTGTTGTATAATTATAATGTTTTTTATATTATTTTTCTTGCTTAATTTTAGAATTTAATTAGAATTCGCGGACCAATATTATAATATAGAATAATTTTTTATAAGTTCAACACAAATATGATATGTTTAATCTGCTTAATATTATAAATAAGTTAAATTAATGGTGTTGATGAGATTAATTAAATTTCCATTTTAATTTAATTTAATGTATTGTCTTGATGGGATGTAATTAATAAATATTATCATGATAAAAATATTATCTAAAAATATAAAATAATTTATTTTTTTATAATTATTTTCATCATATTTTATTATCTTACAATCGCGTTAAATAATTATAGTCCTCTCATACCAGGCAATTTCAAAAATTTACATTTAGGTTCATGCGCGCGTGTGTATATATATATATAGTTTACAATAAATAGAAAGTTATATAATCTATTAATAAAATTTAGATTTAAATAAAAAATAATATCGTAAACAATAGAGTTTAGATTAAATAGAAAATTTAAATAATCAATCAAAATTTTATTTTATTTTTTAATTAATCAAATTAAAATTTTTAAATACACTTCCTATGAATTTAGTAGGGCATTTTAGACATAAATGTAAAGCGCAGAGACTTTTAGCCATCGAATCAAATTTGTATTCATTATTACAGGATGATATATCACCTCACCGCATTCTGCATTGGTTGACATGTTTCTGCCACGAGGCGAACAACTATACATGCTGGCACGAGATAACGCGGTCGTCCTTTTAATCTTGGCATTCAGTTAAATACTTTGTTTATGGGGCTTCACGCACCGTGTAGTGAGTTTTAGTGACGTGGCCTACTAGTTGAACACTAGATCACGTGGATTGAAGCCACGTGTTCACTTTTGATGACATGGCAATAGAGCATATTCGTTTTTTTAATTGGTGGAGTCCTTCAAACATGTTTTCTTTGCGAGGCAATTGAGACACCATACAAGTTTTGATTTTTTTAATCTAAATTGAGACCACCCGTCATCTAATAATAATAATTAAAAAGAAATTTTCCGAATTATCACATGATAATTTGCCCCATCCGAGGTATTTAAATACATGTCCATTTAACTGTTCAAATAATTTAAATATTTTTCGTTCATTTTGAGAGACACAGAAGATGGCGTGTGGAAATTTTGCGGTAAGATTATAATCTTAAAAATCCCTCAACCCCTATGTGCTCTTTGACATTCAAACACCCATTTGGATTTAAGTTACTCCAATAGCAATTGGGTTAGCAAACCTTACAACGAGATGTTATCTTAAAAGGTTTAGTGTATTCGTCTTGGTATCGATATTTTTCGGATATTTTTAAACACGTGTCAGACACTTTAAAAAATGTGTCCGACTATTTTTTTTAATTTTATTAATATTGGATACTTTTAGGACACTTCAAATGGCATATTTTAGACACTTTAAGGATACTTATAAAATTTTTGTAAAACATTTAGATAGATTTATTAATAAAAATTTTAAATTAAGATCATAAATATAAATTAGATAAATTTATAGACTTAAAACAAAAAAAAAATTACAACATATATAAGAAGAAAAAAAACCCTAAATCATTATACGAGATTTATAATTTTATTGCAAAATTTAAACACATGTTCAATGAAGATGTTGAAGACCTAACTCCAAAACGTGCTCAAGATTTGATTTTTGTTCATAGTAATCTTCGACTTTATAATACCCTGAAATTTTTATTTTGAAACATTCTCATTTAAATTTAAATTGTAAATTATTAGCCAATAATATTACGCCACGTAATATTATGGGGATCGAAAATCATTTTGGTTCGCCCGAAAATTTATTGAATAACCATTAATCGATTAAAATTGGACCAATATTTCTTTAATTGGACCGAATTAATTTAAATTAGACCCAAATCAGATATTTTTGAAAAACACTGTGCGTCACTATTCTTTTCTCCCCGGCAACTTATCTTGAACGGTTTGTTTTTATTTAATAATTAAAAAACTTTATAATATTTTTTTATTTTTTTATTTTTTTATTTTTATTTTATTTTATTTTTATTTTAATTTTTTTTCTTTAAATTCCTTCATCTTCCTCCATTGACGCCACCTTCTTCCTCCAGCTAGCTCCTCCTTGTGCCTCCACCATAGCCACCGCCACCTTCTTCTTCTTCCTCCTCCTCCTTCTTCTTCTTCTTCTTCTTCTTCTTCTTCTTCCTCGCTGTCCCTCTCTGTCTCTCTTTCTCACTGTCCCTGTTGCAGCAGCACTGCCAGCAGCCATATCCAGCTCCTCCTCAGGCCGCCACAGCCTCTCTTCCTCTTTCTTTTTCTTTCTCACTCTGCTTCTCTCTCTCTGCGCGCAAGGGTCTACTGCAGTTCCTCTTTCGTGCGCGACAGCAGCACACAGGCCACCAGTCGCTGCTCCTTGCGCCGCCGATCGAAGCCAGTTGACTCCAGCAGCTGCAGCAGCAGCGTCGCGCCATCTCCTCCGCCACAGCAGCTGCTCTTCCTCCAGCAGCAGCCACTTCCTCCAACAGAGCAGAGCAACAGCAACAGCAGCTCCTCCGCCTCTCTCTGCGCCACCACGAGCCTCAGCCAACTCCTCCTCTGCACCTGCAGCGTCGCGCCATCAAGCAGCCTTCCCTGTCGCGAATTCGCCATAGCAGCAGCAGAAGAAGCAGCCCTTCTCCTCCTTCTCCCTTGTTTTGCGCCACTGCTGTAGCAGCAGAGCAACACAGCTCTGTCACTGCAATTCCAGCAGCCTTCTTCGCGTCGCGCCGCCTCGAGCCACCACCAGCTCCTCCACGCGACTTTGGCAGCAAGCCCAGCTTGCTTCCGGCGA
>CANUEX010087601.1:0-23585 GCA_948099535.1 Jatropha multifida | reverse complement strand
ATTCTTATCTCATTTGTATTAATCTCTTGATAAGCCTATTATTTTTAATAGTAGAAAAATTATTCAGAGTTTGTCTTGTGAATGTAGCCATAAAACAATTAAGGGTGAACCACGTAAATTTGTATGTTATTTTTTTTATTTTTGCTTTCGTAATTATTCTCTTAATCTTATTGCGGGACCCAACAATCATAACATGAATTTCTCATTACTAAATTTTATAATTAGGAAAAAGGTAAGAAGCTATCTATTTGCTTCTTTTTTTTTTCTTTTTATTGCTTGCTTTAAAATTGACAAAAAGAAAATTTGTATTCCATGAATCCATCTACATGGTCGATGCCCAATTGAAGATGGTCAACTTCCAATAAAAGTATGTCTCTCTCTATGCTATTCTCATTTTTTCTTTCTTTTGTTTCTTTATTAGTTTATCAATATTGGTCTCATACTGCTTGAGAATGTATCAGTCTCATGTCAATCAGATGTCTCCTACATAGATGTTATCGCCATACTTTTTTCATTCTACAAGTAATTTTTTTCTCTATTTCTCTTTGTAAATTTATTTTTGTTTGTGTATTGTTTATTTCTTTTTTATTTCCTTTTTCATTTGGGTTTTTAAAAATAAAAAAAAACTAATGTCAGAATTAGCTTCTCAATTTTTTCTTTATTTAACTCACACATTTCTAAGAAGGTGCAATATCATTTTTTGCTTTATATTTCTCTTTCTTTTTGTTACTATGAAAAACATTATATTTCTTGATAGTCTACTTAAAAACATATATCTTACAATTTAAATAAAAATATTTTTAATATAACCGCGCTAAGCGCGGGAAACTTCCTAGTCTTTATATAAAGGAGAATCACTATTCTTTTTCTAATGCTTACGTGGCAATTCCTTCAAAAAGTGAAAGTCTGTAGAATTTGAGAATTTTCCTTCAAAGGAGAAATTTCAGATTTTCATTAAAAATACAAACAAAAATTTCCTCAAACTTTTTCTTCTTAATTGAGGCTTAATTTTACTCAACGTGCTTGGATTTATACCCATTTCCCTTTATCGTCAGTAACCTTCAAAACGTTCCGATAAAATGAATGTCTTTTTAAAATTGTAATAGTAAAATTCAAAACCCGTTTAACCAGTCAATTTTTACCGGTTTGCTTTGCTGGCATGTCAAATCACTAAAAAAATGCAATAGAAGTAAAAGAAAAATATAAGACTCAAAATCTTTTATCTTCAAAACCAATCTTTCTCTCTCCAATTTAAAACCAATTCCTTCTCTCTTCTATTTAAAATTAATGTCTAAATCAAGAGTTATACAAAACTAATTTACAAAATTTAAAAAAAATTGCTCATTGCATCAATAATTTTTTTTGCCCTAGAAGCAAGCTTATGCTTAATGATAAGAATTGGGTCCATGGGAAGAAATCTGAGCTTTTGGGATTTGATATCCAATTGACAAATCCTAATATGTTTTTTTGTGCTTATCCCCAATTGATTGATTGATTGAGAGAGAGAGAGAGAGAGAGAGAGAGAGAGAGAGAGAGAGAGAGAGAGAGAGAGAGAGAATGAGAGAGAGAGAGAGAGAGAAGAACAAGACTAGAAAAACAAAAAAGAGAATCTAATAAGTTCTTAAAAATTCAAAAAGGGAGAGGAAAATTAAAAAACTTTAGCTTTAAAAAATTAGCTAAAAAAAGAAAAAGAAAGAAAAACCCTCTCTCTGTAAAACAAAATCTTCATCCGTTGTTTGCAATTCGTAAACCAAAATTTTTGGATCTCTATCTCTCCATTTTGACTTCCCTGCAATGATGTTATATGTACATGAGTTTTAATTCAAAAAAAAAAAAATTGCACTTCCTCTATTCGCCGATGTCTCTTTCTTGGTGTCTCTCTTTTTTTCTAGGAGGAGCTGTGTCTGACGATCATGAAAAATTAAAGAAAGAGGAGAGAGAGAGAGAAAGGAAAGAAAGAGAAAGAATAAAAAGAAAGAAAGCACATGCAGAAGTTATATATTCTAGAGATTTGTTTTAAGTTCGAGAGAGAGATTGGTTTTGAAGACAAAAGATTTTGGATCTCACATTTTTCTGTTACTTTGATTTGCACAATTTTCTTTTACTTTCATTTGCTGACATGACATATATTATATGACAGTTTTTTAGTGATTTGACATGCCAGGAAAGCAAACTGGTAAAAATTGACCGGTTAAACAAATTTTGGAATTTAATGTTATAATTTTAAAAAGACATTCATTTTATCGGGACGTTTTGAAGGTTAGGAACTATAAAGGGAAATGAGTATAAGTCTAGGTATGTTGAGTAAAATTAAGCCACTTAATTAATGATTTCAATGCAAATATCATTTCAATTTAACCTACAACCTCTCCAAGTCTCCTTGCGTCTTCATCTACTCTTTTCCTCTCTCTCCTTTCATCTTCCCTCCCACCTCCAACTGCCTGTATCATCTCCTACGCCAATCATTCGACGACTGTTAATAGAGAGAAAAATACGAAAAAATAATGACCTTTTAAACCATGTTCACCTCAGCCATGCGAAAACTACCGCCATCTTCTTTTTTTCCTCTCAAATCAAATCCCAGCCTAAATTGCTATTACCGACATAATTTTTTACAATTAAGATTAAAGGTAAGAAGCTATTGGTTGCTGTGAAGCTTTACTTAAAGCAAATAACACTACTAATCCGTTTGCATTTGTTTCTTTGATTTCTTTTTTTTTATTGCTTGCTTTAAAGTTGACAGAGATGAATTTGTAAGCCATGAAGGACTCCATCTAGATGGTCAATGCCCATAAAATTATGCATCTCCCTATTTCTCTTTATGTTATTCTCATTGGCTTCTCTTTGGGTTATTTTCACTAGAGAGGCCTGAACTATAGGGGTAATCAATTAATGAAGTACCATCTTTAATTTGTATCTGTAAAATGCCCAAACTCCCCTATTCGTAATAGTAAAATGCCTGTCGCCACAATTGTGAAATTCCGATGGCTGAATTGCCACGTTTTTCAAGCATGGCATTTTTAACCCTCTTATTTTCTATGTCAGCATTTTTATCTCTCCTCCATCTCAGCAATCAGACCCTAACCTACCTCTTTCTCTCTCTCTCTCTCTCTTGCTTCGTCTCCATTTTTGACAAATGTAGTGGCTGGTGAAGCTGTTAGCGTCAAGAGAAGGGTCGAGTCGGCTGGTCTTTGATGGTCTTACCGGAGAATTAAAGAGATTGCGATGCGATTTCTTAATCACGTTTCCTGTGATTGCTGTGGCAGTCAAAATAGAAAGCGAGGCGAGAAGGAAACTAGAGCTCTATCGTCAACGGGAGAGAGGTTGAAGATGATTGCTTGCACTACAGTCGCCGAAAAAAAAAGACATGACTGTGTCGATTGAGATTCTTGCGCTCGCCAGAAACGGAGACGAAGCGAGAGAGAGAGAGAGAGAGAGAGTTAGGGTCTGATTGTTGAGATGGAGGAGAGAGAAAAATACCATGCGTGAAATACGTGCCAATGCGAAATTTCACAATTGTGGTGACAGACATTTTACTATTACGAATTGGGGAGTTTGGGCATTTTATAGATACAAATTGAAGATGGTTTCCCATTAAGTGATTACCCCTATAGTTCAGGCCCCTTCAGTGCAAATTACCCGCTTCTCTTTATCGAATTTGATTTCTTCGCTCTTTGCTTCTTTTGTAATGTTATTGTTTTTCCTTAGATCCCTGCATATATAAATAATTGACTTTTTTTTTTTATTTATAACTCACAATCGTATAATTTGGACATAATGCTTCCAAACAAATAGTTATATCTGTACTTTTAAAAACACAAGGTAAATTTAAATTGGAACCTAAGGAGGTGTTGTAGGTTTTGGCAAGAGAATTGGAAGAACCTTACAGTGTATTAGTTTTCAAGTATTGCTATAATTATTTTTCCTTTTTATTTTTGATTTTATTTTAAAGAATCTAATTGTATTTAATACATTTATATAAGCTTTTTTTTTATCATGGGCTTATTGTTGTTAAGTTGCCAGGTGAAATAAATATGATCATTTTGGTAAAATTAATGTGGTATCAAAATTTCTATATAACACTTCCTTCGGGTCTCTCCCTCAAATACTCATGAAGGAAAACTTTTGCATGTACTTTATCATTTGTAATTATTTTGCTGATAAGAAAATCTCTACTAGCCTAAGCAGTGTATTCTTGGTGCTTGATTTATCTGGGTATGTTGTTTCAAATTTCAATAGTCATATGAAATTTATTTTCTGATTTTTACCAATTCGTTTGAATTACTTTACCTTACATTACTTTAATTCGTTTTATGTTATACCCCATGTTGGTTTTTCACTTAGGACTTTACTTAATCCCTTCCACAGCAGCAAGGTGCGAATAAAAAAGATTATTTTGTATGATTTGTTTGGTTTTTGATTATGTAGAATCTGTGATTCAATGTATTTACAATATACATTCAGATCTCTCTCTCTCTCAAAGCTTTAAGGATTTCTCTTCATCTTCATTTTTGATTTTTAATCTCAAAATCGATTGGTTTCTTGTGGTCATTTTACATTTTTATACTCGATTTTCACTTTACTCAACTTTGTATAAAATTTGAATATCTTTGTAATTCGTGTACATATTCATTTAAGGATTTTTGGATTTTTCTTTTATTTCTTATATTTTAATTGGATATTTTAGGTTTCAAAATTAGTATTTATTAATAATAATTAAATTACATCTTACTATTGAATAAATAACTAATATTATTTTTTTCTATATTTTATTCACATCGAATTATTTGAATTGTAAAACTTTATCTATATAGAATTATCTAGGATAACTAATATTGTTTAAACTATTTAAATTATAAATTATAACTAAAACTTTGTTAGGATTAATTGAAGTTTATAATTATTTTAAAAATAAATAAGAAAGCAAATTTTGAGAATATGAGTCTTATAATATATATTAAATATAATTTATATACTATAAATATAAATTATTTATAAATTAAAATTATCGACAAAATAACATGCCCAAAGCGCGGATCTTCATCTAGTTTTTATTCCACATCTAAGTTTGGGAGTTTGAAGTTGATGTATATATCAATATGATGTGATACCAAATCATGAGAAAGTAGAGCCTTGTATTTATATTTCTATTGCAAGTCAAATACAAAGATAAATGAGTAACATAGTCAATACAGTTACGCAGGTAGGTGGTGAACACTGCCTCCACATTATAAATAAAAATATATATGATATTGACAAAGAAAAAGAATATTTTAATTTTTTTAAAATAATTGAGCTAAGGCAGAAGAAGAATTTTCAAAAGCAAAAGACTCCCAAGCATAATGCGTAAATTCCCCATAACTTTTAGACTTTAACTGTTTGTCAACTTCAACTTTATGGGGACCTAATAATCCCTTAAATTTTAATTTTTGTATCGTTTATAACCCTTGCCTAGCTGGAACAGTGGAGAGTGTCTTCAATCTCCAAAGAGAGTGTGAAGAGATTAATATTAATCCAATGTGTCACAAACGACACAGTTGTTTATTGCCGCTTGGTGCTAAAAGAGAATTTTCAATATTTGCACCACTATTAAACCTAAATCCCATTCATAATCCATCCCAAGCCTGCTCTTTGAGGTCTGGCAATGGAATAACACGAATGCTAGAAAATTCAACAAATATTGACGTGCCCAAAAAAAATCATAGACGACATTCACCATCAATGCCGCTTTGATTCGGTCACCTTCAACTCCCTTAATTTTGGGTAAGAACTTGAAGTACTCCAAAAACAAAACCCATCTGGCAGTTCGTCCAGTGTCTACTAGAATACCACAATCGAAGGATGATAAGAGTCCAATTAAGAGAAATGTAAACATCAAATTCAGTGAAGATGGTCTCTCTTCTATCGTTTATGGTGAACCATATGAGTTCAAGTATAGTTACACTGAGTCTCCAAAGGTTAAGCCTCTTAAACTGCGAGAGTCACCGTTCTCGATGTTTGGGCCAACCATAATGAGCTGGCCATGGATTGAACTGCCATAGAAGAAACCAATTGAGGAGAGGTTGAGGGAATTTGACTCATTTTAGTTTCCACTGCTAGATAAGAAAGGTAGAAGAAACTGACTAAAATACTAAACCCTTACCATTAACTACATGTTTGATAAAATACAATAATAAAACATACATACAAATAATATATTAATAAGTTAATAAAAAAATGGATTCCTAAACAAACTCCAATTGATAAGACACGTACGATTCCTACAGTCCTTATCCTAGTATAATTCTCTATTCTAATATAAATATAATAAATTCTTCGAAAGTAGAGGCTAATTCTTCTAAGAGCTTAAAAATTGGTGTAGTGAGCGTGGAGCACACCTTCACACCCTAAAAAGCCCAATCCTTTTCATTCTTGAAAGCTATGGCTAACGATTTAGGTGAGCATCCTAACATGGAAGGCCAAGGCGATGACCATGGTGAAGCAGTTATGTAAACTATAGTAGTTCCTTCACCAATAGCTGATCCTCAGGTGGTGGCAGCCCTAGCCCAAGCCCACTCCAGTTCATCACTGTACTAAAACACCTCCTAAAGACTCCATATTCCAATGGTGAATGGACACCACTAGATAGACCAACAAACCTCCCCGACCGAGAGCAAAATATACCTCCATCATCACCTAAGTCATAAAGCCATCCAATGTCTAATCGGTTCCATGAGGCAGAGTCGGAGGCCCCTAGTATAACTGCCCCTTGTAGTCAAGAGCCGAGCCACACCTATCTAGTCTTAGATAGTGCTAATCTTCATAATGTTGTCAAAGAGCTAGTTAGAGAATATCGAGAGATAGGAGAAGTAGGGGATTATGATCTCTAGTAGGACTCGCCATTGTCAGCTAATATTTCGGATGCAGCCTTTCCCCCAAAATTCAAAGTTCTAGCCTTCTACTTATATAACAGACCTATAGATCCTCGAAGCCACCTAGTGACCTTTCGAACCATGATGTACCTCCAAACCAACTCGGAGGGCCTTATGTGCAAAGTTTTTCCAATCACACTAAAATGAGCAGCTCAAGAATGGTACTAGACATTAAAGCAGGGTTTATTCAATCATTCTCATAGCTAGCCAGGGCATTCTGGATTTAGTTTATAATGAGTGTACCAATTAGGAAAATATTGTTCGACTTAGTTGACTTGAAAATACAAGAGAGAGAAGCTTTGAGGCAGTACATCTCTAAGTTCTAAAGGATGGAAATATAGTTGGACAATTGGAATGATGAGGTAGCTATTAGTGCTATGACCAAGAACTATAGGTACAATAAGTTATTTGAAAGTCTAAGTATAGACCCACGTTTGACTTTTGCCGAACTCATGGCATGAGCCCACTATATCGCCTAAAGAGGAGAAGCCCATGTATAAAAGAAACCCATCCCCAACGAGCAGACGTTACCCTAGGAGATCGCCCCTCCGATTTCCACAAACTAGTTATGCTATTATAACACTATATTCAAAGGATGATGAATCACAATAAGATCGAGAGTTTACCCCTTTGAACAGGTCTCACTCAAAGATATTGTCTTGGGCAAGAGAGCATGGATACTAGGTCCAGCTCTACTACCCTAGAAACATGAAGGAAGATACTTCAAGCTATCGAGACAAGAGTAAGTATTGCGAGTTCCACAAGGATGTTGGCTATGAGACTAAGGCCTACTAGCAGTTAAAGAAAGAGATTGAACTCCTTATGAAAAAGGGTGAATCAAAAGAATTTGTAGGGAGAGCTCGAAAGGAAACTGAGAAGAAGGATAAGCTGGTGAAAGGATGCCACACCCTAGGCATAATCCACACTATCTTTGGGGGATCATTAGGAAGTGATAGCAATTTAGCCCGAAAAAGAGAGCTAGGTTTTACCCTAGCAAAAATTGAACACCTATCTTATGCTCCATGGCTGATGGTGACCATGTACATGCTCCACACAATGATGCTCTAGCAATCGAGGGGTCTTGAAGAATTTCATAGTAAAGAGAGTCTTGGTAAATGATGGTAATGCAGTTAATTTGTGGAAGTCTTTGAGGCCTTGAAGTTAGACTAGGTAAAGTTGAAACCTATCCGAACCCACTAGTTGGCCTAGTAGGGAAGCCTGTATAAGTGTCTAGTTCCATAGATGTAATTTTAGAGCTCGAAACCGAAGACGCATCGAGAAGGCTCAAATCAAAATTCATGTAGCAAATATCCACTTCCCATATAATGCCATACTTAGCACACTAGCCTTGTATGAATTGGAGGCAGCCACATGTATCGAGTACTTTACTATGAATTTTTACACTGATATGGGTGAAGTTGTTACTGTGAGGGGAAATAAAAAAGTATCTTGGGAAGCATACATGATAGCATTGAAAGGGTTACCTCTTGCCCTACCAATTATATGGATGCCAAAAGAGGAGCTGTCCACAAGATCAGTCGAGCACCAACCTATTGACATACCTAAACATACTTCAGATTCTAGCCCAACACTTGTGGGCGAACTGATCACGTAGGAAGTGGAACTAAGGAAACATTTAACATTAGGAGTTGAGCTATCAGAAGAGGTACAAAGCAATATTAGGATAGTTTTAGAGGGTAATGTTAACAGCTTCGCCTAGACCGTTGAAGACAGTTAAGATTAGCCCTAACACAATATCCTACAAGCTCTCCCACAAGCTCGGTATTAACCTATGTTGTAAATCGATAAAACAAAAGAAGCAAAATTATTGTCTCTAAAGATAACAAGCTATAATAGTCGAACTAGATAAACTTTTAAAGGCAAGGTTCATAAGGAAATTCAACTACCTTGAGTGGTTGGCCAATGTAGTTTTGGTGCCTAAATCCAATGGAAGGTATAGGTTATGTATCGATTTTACTGATCTGAACAAGGCATGCCCTAAAGATCCTTACAGACCAGCTAGTAGATTTAATAGCTGGCTATGAAGTGAATAATTTTATAGACGCAACAGTAGGATACCATCAAATAAGAATGAACGAGCTGGATGAGGAGAAGACGAGCTTTATTATAGACAAAGGAGTCTATTACTATCAGATCATGCCCTTAAGGCTAAAAAATGCAGGTGCCATATACCAGAGATTGGTCAATAGCATGTTCTAGCATCACATAGGGCGAACTGTAGAGGTGTATGTAGATGATATGATCATCAAGAGCACTCAAGTTGCCGATCATCCCAGGGACTTACAAGAAGAGTTTGAAATTTTAAATAAGCTCAATATGAAGCTTAATTTAAACAAACGCATGTTAAGGGTTAAAGCAGGTAAATTCTTGGGTTTCATGATATCACAAAGGGGGTTTGAGGTGAATCCCAAGAAGATGAAGGTAATCTTGGAGATTCAAGCACCTAACAACATTTATGAATTTCAACAGCTGAATGGCCGAATCACAGCTTTAGGACATTTCATCTCATGCTTGGTTAAGCAGTGCATGCCTTTCTACCGAACCCTAAAGCAGTTCAAGGGTTTTGAGTGGGATGAAAAGTGTCAGCTCACCTTTGAAAAGATAAAAGTATTCCTATCTTTAGCTCCTCTCCTAAGCAGATCCAGAAGGGATGAGCCTTTATACTTGTACTTAGCTGCTACTGAAAACACGATGGCATCGGTGTTAGTTAGAGAAGAGGAAGGCGATCAATACTCCATCTATTACACTAGCAAAGTCCTCAGGGGTGCCAAGCTATGGTATCCAAATATTGAAAAGCTAGCTTTTGTCATCCTTACTTTGGCAAATAGGTTATATCATTACTTCAATCTCATGTTATATTTGTTCGAACTAACCACGCTTTGAAGAAGATCCTACATTGAGTTGAAACTTCTAGGAGATTAGTAGAATGGTCGATCAAGTTGGGAGAATTCGATATTAGGTATACACCTTGCACTGCCATGAAAGCACTAGTGCTCGTAGACTTCGTGGCTAAGTTCTCCAAAGAACATGAAGAGGGCAAACTCGAAACCAAACTCTAGAACCCCGAGAATAACACTTGACAATTACACACTGATGGGGCTTTAGGAAGTTTAGGGGCTATTATAGGGATCATACTACAATGGCTAAGGAAGTACACTATGCGTATGGATTTTGCAATAACTAACAATGGTGTTGAATATGAGGGCTTAAGTTAGCCCTTAAGGTACGAATCCTAGTACTTTTTATTTTTCTAGACTCACAGCTTGTGGTCAATCAAATTACAGGCGCATTCATCACCAAAGAGGTGAATCTAACCAAGTACCATCCTTAGCACTATCTCTCTTGGACAAATTAGAGGAGAAAGGTGGTACTTGGAAGATAACCCAAATAGAGCGAGCGAATAACAAGGAAGCAAACACCATAGCTAAGACCATAACATAAAGAGGAGAATTGCCAAGGAAAGTGATGCTCGGGCATCAGAGCCATTCGAGTAACGAGCTAAATAAAATCCTCATGTCTCAACCTGACAGTAATTGGATGAGTCCAATTAATGACTTTCTATAAAATGATGTCTGGATTGATAATAAACAAGAAGCGATCAAACTTTGTAGGAAAGTTACAAACTACACACTTGAGAATGGAGAACTCTACATGAGATCAAAATCACACCCTTGGGTGAAGTGCCTAACTGAAGAAGAAGGGAACTACATTATAAGGGAGACCCATGAGGGTGTCTGATGGAGCACATGAAGGCTCGGATGCGATGCTTAGGAAAATACTGCTCCTAGAGTATTACTGGCTAATAATGAAGAAAGATGTTCTCCAATATGTTTGCCATTACACTACTTGTCAAAAATATGATCGTGTACCCAGGAAACCTTCTTCAAAGCTATGACCTTTAGGTTTAGCCTAACCTTTTGCCCAATGAGGGATAAACATACTAGGACCTTTTTCTGTAATAACTGGGCAAAGATAATTTATAGTAGTTGCAATTGATCACTTCTCTAAGTGAGTAGAAGCCGAGGCCCTCAACACCATTACCCTAGTTCGGGCTAGCTTCTTTAGGAACAATGTAACATTCAGGAATGACATACCCCATAAGATTGTCACTGATTATGGTAAGCAATTTGACTTAAGAGCCTTCAGATTCTTTTGTAAAGATTGGCACATCGGACTCCATTTCACTTCAGTGGCCCATCCCTAAACTAATGGCCTAACCGAAGTTAAGAACACAAAAATCTATAAGGCCTAAAAAAGAGGTTAGATGGAAAAAAAGCTAACTGGGTAGAAGACCTAAATAGTGTGCTATGGGCTTACAAACTACACCTCGACAAGAGACATGTCAAACCCCCCTCTCCCTCATGTATGGGACCGAAGTAGTGGTACAAGTAGAGATAGGTATTCCTAGCAAGAGAACTTCAGGACATGATGAGCTCGACATCAATGAGAGTTTGAAAATCAACTTAGACCTAGTAGAAGAGCTTTGAGAAAATGCTACAGTCCGAGCTGAGGCATGCAGGAAAGGATGTGAAGGTACTTTAATGGGCATGTTCAAAGCAGATAGTTCAAAGAGAGAGATAGAGTATAGTGAAAAATAGAGATAACCAAGGGCTTGGCAAGAGTACGCAAGCTCAGACAGAATTGGGAAGGCCCCCTATGAAGTCTTAAAGCAGCTAGGCCTAAGTGCATTTAAGCTTAGAAAGATTGAAGGAGCCAAGCTACCTCAAGCATGGAATACAGACAATCCAAAGAAGGCATATTGTATTTCCACTCAATAAGATATAAAGTAACTTTAAATTAAATAATAAAGGGACCTCAAGTTTTTTCACTTAATCCATCATGCCCTGCAAAGGTAAGAAGGACATGATGTATTAAGTTTTTCTTGAATGATCTTACTTTTTCAGGATTCTATTTACTTTCAATAACTAAGTCCATCAGTTCAGACATATTTAATTATTCAGTTCGAACTTAAATGGTCCATAACCAAGTCCATTAGACCATCAATTTGGACATATATAATTCTCTAATTCGGACTTAAGTGGTCCATATAACTAAGTCCATCAGTTCGAAGATACATAGTTTTCCAGTTTGGACTTAAGCGGTTCATAATTAAGTCTATGAGTTCAGACATACTCAACTCTCCAGTTCGAACTTAAGCAGTCCATAACTAAGTCCATCAGTTCAGACATACTCAATTCTCCAGTTCGGACTTAAGTTATCCATAACTAAGTCCATTAGATCGGACATACATAGTTCTCTAGTTCAGACTTAAGCGTTCCATAATTAAGTCCATCAGTTTGTACATACAGAGTTCTCAAGTTGAGACTTAAGAAGCAGTCCTTTAGCTAAGTCCATTAACTCAGGCATACATACATCCCCTATTCGGACCTAAGTGATCCTTTATCTAAGTCCATCAATTCGGACATACATAGTTCGCTAGTTCAAACTTAGACGGTTCTTTAAACAAGTCCATCAATTCAGGCATACTTAATACTACAAATCATAGCCTGTAATAGTTAAGCTCAATTTTTTAATCCCTTAAGTTCAAAATTTGGCACTGAAAGAAATAAATAAACTATAACAAACACATACTTAGTTGCAGTATTGGCATAATAAAAAAGAAATGCTATCAAAAGTACTTAGGATAAAGAAAGAGAATTCAACACTTGAACAACAGTGAAAAGTTTTTCATTAATGCAAAACAAAAAGTGTTATATAAATGGGTACAAAAGCTTCCTACACAAGGCTAAGTATAAAATACATCGCCCTAGATTAATTAAACATCTTGCCCTGAGGGAAAATCCCTAGTGGTGCCTCGCCCTTCAAAAGAAATGGGGTAGATATCTACTGATATTTCGGTATCCACCTGCTGAGAAGGCAAACCATTTGCATTGGGATCTTAAGGCAAAAGGTCGCCCCTTGACTCTTTAGCATCCCCTGCTTCCTCTTCTTCATCATCATCATTAGGGTATATCTCCTCGACCCAACTCCAATCCTACTTTTGATCCTAAGTTTTTAGTTTAGCCATAATCTTAGTCCTAAGGCTCAAACAAGCCTTAACTAAATCCTCCTCCATCAAGCCCTCCCGAGCCCGAAGCCTTTGAATCTTATTCTCCAGCCCTTCATTTCTTGCTTCCAAAGCCTGAACTTTTTCAAACTGAGCTAAAAAATTATCCAATAGTTCTTCATGTTTGGTATCTCGAACAACAAGCTCGGCCTTGTATTGAGCGTTTTGCTCATTTATTGTGGAGTTTAGACTCTTCAAGGCTTCCTCCAACTCAACCTGTTCACCTCCATCTGTGTGTGTGCCCTTTCAGCCTTTTTATGTGAGCATAACTCAGATTATTAGCATCGATCGCTTTAAAAAGGCTCTTATTGGTGAGGTCCCTTATACCTAGGTCATCCACACACTCAAACTCTTGAACATCAATGGTGAATAGGCAATGGCTTGACATCTTTCGATTGGGATGATCATTTTATTACGTACATGCTGACCTATATTTCTGTAAGAAATAAGCTAGTATATCCATGGGTTCGCCAGGTCGAGAAGGAGGAGGAGGAATTGTCATTTCTCGAGGCCTTTTCATACTAGGCTCCATCGGTGGACTGGTAGGACGAAGTTCAACACTAGCAGGCTAAAAAAAAACACAAGTATCTTCTACTAGGGGATTAACTATCACCAATGGAGTCCCTTAGTTTGATATGCTCTTATCATCTATTTCTTCATTGCTTCGGCAATTCTAGCGATCTTGGAAACCTTTACCTTCTTAGGGGCCATTTCTACAAAAATCATAAGAAGAGAAAATTAAAAAAAGTTAGTACAAGGAAATAATGCCAAAACGAAGCAGGACTAAACTCACCAAGAGACAAAGGGCGAGGCCTTAGGTCCACTAGGAGAGCGAACAAAATAACCCTGGGCAATCACTTGCCCCAGATTCACCGACCGTAGCCCCTAAATTTTATCAAATCCACATATTTTTGATATTTAGGTGTTGGCGAAGGCATAAGATAGTGCATAAGATCACTAGACCACTGGTTCAGTATCTCAAACCCTCCAAGATGCCGAACTCTGAAAAACTTATGCTTTTAGTTATTTAAAGGAGAAATCTTTGACTACTTTGAAAAGATGTTGCAGTCGTTCTTCACCAAGAGGAAGTAGTGATCCTCATTCACCCTAATATGAAAATGATAGAGCTCTCGCACTCCCCAAGTTATAAGAGCCATTCCATCCTTGCAAGGCAGCTCCAAGATGCCGCACAAAAGCCTTAAGCCACTAAGGTGGAGTTGGCTAACAGTAATACCATTCTCATTAAAGAAAGACTTCAGGGGCTCGAAAAGGGGTAGTCGAATCCTCGATATAAAATATTCCTCATAGAGCATAATAGAATCATTGTGTAGTGGCTCGTTTGCTCTCATATACTCAAAAGGGTGATCTAGCTTATACTTTGGAGAGATGTCATACATATAGCATATGTCAGGGAGCTCGCCCTAATCAATATTAGAAGCAACATTGGTGATGCTGATATTTTCCTACCTGCCTTTTGCCTCGCCAACCCTAGATTCAATAGCTTCATCCTCAAAATGCTTAATCAAGACTTGGTTGTCTTCATCACTAGACGAACCCATGACCTTCACCACATTAAATGAAGCAACACTTGAGGTGCCCCTCGAAAAACAAGCTAACAATTCATTCTCCTAAAAAAGTTGTCTCTCTTAGACAACTCGCATAAAAAAATAAAAAAATAATATATGCATATATAAAACGTAATAAAAACTTATTGAAAAGACATCATAATTACTGTTTTTGGATATAAATGATCAAATAACTAGTGAGGAGACTATTGATAATATATCGTAATAAAAAATATATAAAAGTAATATATTAATAAGTTAATAAAACATTGGATTCCCAAACAAACTCCAATTGATAAGGCACCTAGGATTCCTATAATCTTTATCCCAGTATAATTCTCCTTATTCCAATATAAATATAAGAAATTCCCCAAAGCAGGTGCTAATTCACAATTGACCCACTATTCAATTTCTGAGAGTTTAACAATGTCTAATACAATTTCACGTATGGAATAAAATATGCAGACATGTTTGACAAATATGCTAAATAAGAGAGATTATATTCAAAGCAATTCTATGATTGAACAACAGTGTAAAATATACAAAAACTATAAGTTAAAGGGCTTAGTAGGTCCCCGAAAAGTTTTAGTTGACAAATGGTTAAAGTCTAAAAGTTCAAGGGGAGAATTTATGCATTAGGCTAAAGCTAAATAAAAAGTCTAAGTTGTTGCCTCTCTATCTGTGCTTACTTTGCATCTCTTTCTCCCAATATCCAGTTTATGACGACGCTCATTAGTCAAGTAAGTAAAAACAAGAGTTGGAAATAAGCCATATTTTATGGTAGATAATTAGATCTAGATAAAGTTCAGTAATTTAAATAAGTTAATATAGATAATTTAGAGTACAATATTGAATCAAAAATACTTAAAATTATCCAATCACAATATGAAAAAATAAAAAAAATAACAAACTTCAAAATTCCCAAAAACAGAAAAGTAGAATGTTGAAAAAGAAAGAGCCCTAGGGGGCATTTTGTTTAACTTTTCATGCAGTAAATAGCTGACTAGGGCCTAATAACTGGATTAAAAATGTTTGATAAGGATTCTAATTAGCAACTGATAGTTGATAAAACTCTCAATCCGCTACTTATTCCATTAGCTGGATGTAGGAGCTTTTTGCGAACTACTATTAATATTTTATATAAATAGACTAAAATATCATATAGCTAACAACGTAGCATATCTATAATGCCTTTTTCTTCTAACGTTAATATATTTTATTTGCCCATTGAGAATAAAAAAATATTAAAAGAAGATAATAGGCAACCTATCATTAGGTAATTTTTTCTACTGTTTTTATTATTTTATTGATTGATATAGATTAAATGTGTTGTATTGTGTGTTTATTAGATAATTAGATAGGTTTTTATTAATATTTTTATTAATATTAAGATATATAGTTTTATCTATATGCTCATAGATTTTATTAATTAAGATACATAGTTTAATCAATTTTTTATTTTATTTATCTTATTTTTTAATTCATTAGAAATAGATTGGAAATATTTTATATGTAAATTTTAATTTATTTAAAATATACTCTTATTGGTCATTTTACATATTAACAACATACCTTTACCAAAAATCGATTGTTCATTCACTATCAGCTATCAACAACCGCTATTAACTATCTGAAATTGTTGAACCAAGCAAACTCTTAAACTTTATCTTTATTTCAATATATATATATGCACGCACGCGCACGCCCATACACACACACACACACACACACACTCTTTGAGGTTCATATATGCATCTTCACTCTCACATCACAATAATATTTAGATACACAAACACACTCTTTAGGTTCATATATGCATCTTCACTCTCAAATAACAATAATATTTAGATAAAATCTTTCCAATGATAAGTCCTTAAGATTTGGAACCCACTTAACTTTATATTTAAAATTCACTTAAAAATAAAGTCTGTTTTCATTAATTAAACTGCCTATTAATTATATAAGTAATCTAAAGACTATAAAGGGTTTTTTTCCCCTTAATGTGAATTGCACATGTTTTAGTTATTAAAATTTCAAGAGCTAATAAATGACTCACATGTTTTAGACTCAATAAACGGTTTTTTCCCCTTAATGGTTTGGACAAATAATTATTTGCTCTCTCAAATTTAGTTATAATCAGAGTTACATTCCTTCTGCTTTATATGACATTAATTAGTCCTTTAAATTTTGCTCTATTAAACTATTAATGTTTTTTGTACAAGAAGAGTTATTAAGAGGTTAGTACTATCAACTATAATTAGTCCACATTTAATATAACATTATTATTGAGTCTCTCAAATTCATCTCATTATAGTTCTTCTCATTGCTTAATTTCTCTCTTTCATTATTCTGCCTTCCTTCTATGTTTTCTTTTCTCCATTTTCTCTTCTCAATATTTTCATTTTCCTTCATCATCATGAGAAAGAATATTTCATTTGCTGCACACACAATCATAAAAAACTTTCTTCTGAAACATTCTATAAAAATTGTTCTTGTTGTATCCAAGAAAATTTTCTAAGGACATGGTCACTTGGTGTTGCATCCTAAAAATTTTTTTGATATACAAACAGGAAAGCTTGCAACAAGGGAGCTCTAGTGGCTGAGATTTGCAAAACTCAAGATAATTACAGGTATCCTTGAAGAAGCTTGTGACATCCCGAATCGGCAAACCGATCCTAAGAGGGCGGGTAGAGAGGGTTCCTGACGAGCTTCTAAGATGACAGGCTAGCTAGGGTAGTGGAATGCGGGACACATGAATGAATAAGATCATATATCAAAAAGGGGGAAACTAATCATGAGAGATGCCTTTTGGTGGAATGGCTGGAGAGTGGGAAGAACTCTAAGGTTAAGCGTGCTCGCTTGATAGAAATCTTAGGATGGGTGATCTCCTGGGAAGTTACCCATTTCACTTACGAGACAAAACTGTGCGAGTCTTGCTGATCCAGTATGGGATGGAATCGGCTTGATCCAAAGTAGACAATTCTTCTGGTGGTTGGAGTCAGGCGTTACAAAGCTGCCTACACTAGAGGGGTGTTTTATTCTATCTACAAGAATGGATTTGCTGAGATTATCAAGGCCATTGCGTCTAAACTTGATCCTATGGTGGCAAAAAGGTTATCGAGGATGGAGCAATCTCTAAACGATATGTAAGATGATACAGATAGCATCCTTGAGGAGACGAATTCTAAATTAGAGGAGGTAATGAGGAGATGAATTCTAAATTAGAGGAGGTAATGACTGAGATTCGCATTTACATATAGGTTAATTAAATATAAATCATAATTTAACTTGAACATCCAAATAAATTAAACAACTAAACAAGAATAAAATAAATTTTTTTAAAGATAATTATGAATGTTGAAATCAGTTTTCATTGTAAATCATCAAATCATCTCCCATTTAAATTGTATTGCAATGACATTATCATCCTGAATATCTATAAAAAATAGAAGAAAATACAATTGAATATCATTTTCAAACAACTTTTAATTTCTTAAATAAACATAAGAATTGCCCAAATTTTGATTTAACAATTAATAGACAATAAATGATGAAAATTTTTTATTAAAATGAAACCTAAATTATATATTGACTTTCAAATTTATCTTATTACAGTTTTTCCTATAAGTCATCATTTTACTCTTTCACTTTCATTGCTCCGCCTTGCATCACTGTTTTCTTTTCTCCATTTTCTCTTCTCAGTATTTTTATTTTCCTTCACTATTATGAGAAAGAATATTCCATTTGCTACCCACACAATGATTAAAAACTTCATTCTAAAACATCCAGCAAAAACTGTTTAGACACAATGGCCTCTATAATTAGTGGTGCATCCTAAATCTTTCTATGTCATGTAAATGGAAAAGCTTGTAGCAAGGGAGCTCTAGTGGAAGAGATTTGCAAAGCTCAGATAATTATGGGTACACCTGAAGAAGCTGCCTACAATGGAGGGCTTTTCTTTATTCTATATATAAGAATGGGTTTTCTATGACTATGAAGGTTATTGCATCTAAACTTGATCCTATGGAAGCCAAAAGGTTATTAAGGGTGGAACAATCTCTTGAGGATATGCGAGATTATGCAGACTGCAACCTTGAGAAGATGAATTCCAACTTAGAAGAAGTGATAGCTGAGATTCGTATTTACATATAAATAATTAAATATAAATTATAATTTAACTCGAATATTGAAATAAATTAAACTTGTAACCATAAGATAATTATGGACGTTGTAATTAATTTTCATTGTCAATATCATCATAATCATTTACTCTTTAAATTGCATTGCATTGACACCATCATCCTCAATATCAACAAAAAAAATAAAAGAAACTCCAATTGAATATCATTTTCAAACAACTTTTAATTTTCTAAATAAATATAAGAATTACCTAAATTTTGGTTTAACAATTAATATACAACAACTGTTGAAAATTTTTAATTAAACCCAAAACCTAAATGATATATTGAGTCTCTCAAAATCATCCCATCATAGTTCTTTCTATAAATCATCGATTTACTCTTTTTGTTTCATTGCTTTGCCTTCCATGTCTGTTTTCTTTTCTCCATTCTATCTTCTGAGTATTTTAATTTTTCTTCACCATCATCGGAAAGAATATTCCATTTGCTACCCACACAATCATAAAGAACTTCATTCTAAAACATCCTACAATTCTTGTTGAATCCAAGAAAATTCCCTAAGGACATAATCACTTGGTGGTACATCCTAAAACATTCTATGATATGTGAATAGAAAAGTATATATAGTAAGGGAGCTCTGGTGGTAGAGATTTGCAAAGGTACGGATAATTACAGGTAACCTTGAAGAAGCCGCATATGCTGGAGGGTTGTTTTATTCTATCTACAAGAATGGATTTGTTATGACCATGAAGGAATCTAAACTCGATCCTATGGAGGCCAAAAGGTTATTGAGGGTGGAAGAATCTATTGAGGATATGTGAGATGATATTGATAGCAACATTGGGAAGATGAATTCAAAATTAGAGGAAGAGATTGCTGAGATTCGCATTTGCATATAAGTTATTTAAATATAAATCATGGTTTAACTCAAACATCTAAATAAATTAAAATTTTAAACATGAATAAATAAATTTTTTTCGAAATAATTATGGACGTTACAATTAGTTTTCATTTCCAATATCATCATAATCATCTCCTGTTTAAATTCCATTGCATTGCATTGACATCAACATCCTCAATATCTACAAAAAATAAAAGAAAATACAATATACAATTGAATATCATTTTCAAACAATTTTTAATTTCCTAAATAAACTTAAGAATTGCTAAATTTTGATTTAATAATTAATAGACAATAAATGATGAACATTTTTTATTAAAATAAAAACCTAAATGATATATTACGTCTCTCAAATTCATCTCATCATAGTTGTTGCTGTAAATCATTGTTTTACTCTTTCTCTTTCATCGTTATGCTTTCCATCTTTATTTTGTTTTCTCCATTTTGTTTTCTTAGTATTTTCATTTTTCTTCACCATCATGAGAAATAAATTTTTTATTAGCTGTGCTCATACATTCATAATAAACTATGATTTATAGGAAGAACTGTGATGGGATAATTATTGGTACCCTTGAAGAAGCTGCCTGTCACGATCCAAACCGTAGGCTGGACCGGCACTAGGACCTGGGTAAGTTTAAGGCCCCTGAGGCTCGTAGTAAGCCTAAACCATTCAAAAATCTATTTTTATTAATATATGTCTTTAGAAACAATAAGCCCATATTATGACACGACCCAACAACCAGTCGATAACATTCTTGGCCCGGCTTCAATATCACATTTGATTCACAGCTCGGGCTTATACTCATTTAATCAAAATACAATTTATACCAAGTTCATCGGACATATTATGGTCAAACTTTTTCTGTCATAAATTGCTCCAAATTCTAGAGAATACTCCACAGGTTATTTATTAGCATACAATAATTTTTTACATAACCAAATATTGATTTATCGTCCTGACTGCGGAACTAAACTAAAATATTCAGGATATTCCAACATCTCAGATAATTCATACACTAACATTTTCAAAGCTAGTATTAAATACTGTGTCTCCGCGTAGAAGGAAGTAGAGTTTTTATGAACCAACGATACTTCTACTTCCTGAAAAAATTTATGGAGGGAGGGGGAGTGAGTTTCACTAAACTCAATGAATAATAATAAATAATACATGGCCAGACAATCACGCAAAATGCATCTCTAATCACAGAATTTATCATGCTGTCAGTCATGCACATGTCACAGCATCAACATCCACAATTATTTCATCTTCAAATAATCAATCACGTGGAAATTAGTCTGTGGTGTCACCATAGCCCCTGATGAATTGTCTTCTCACATAACTCATCTTCTCATATGTGTGCATCAGGGAGCCGATCCCCCATACATGACCGACTGATCCAATTCTCACTTGACCAGTCCTCTTTTTTTTTGTTCACTTTTCTTTTCATACCATCAGGAGATCAACCTGTGGTTCATATCACATCATTATATTATCATCATATGCACATGGAGGCTCAAATTCTCTCTCGTACATGGCCGACGGTCCAAGACCGCTTTCTTAAATTCATGGCCAATGGTCCCAGACCGCTTTCACAACTTTCACAACATATGGCCAACAGTCCCAGGCCGTTTTCACAATATATGGCCAATGGTCCTAGACCGCTTTCACAACACATGGTGACCCACTTCATTCTAACTCCACTCAATCAAGTCAATTCACAGCACATCACATTTCATCAACAATCCATATAATCGAAATGCATCAGATCAATCATCATAATGCAACTATGTTTATATAATAATCCAAAATGATATTATATATATAATCAATTGACGATATATGTATATATATATATGTGTGTATATATATGTCTGAAATGATATACCAATAAAACTATGATGACATGAGAATGCATGTCATGCACAATTTATTATTACTCACAGTGGTATTAGGATATTCAAATCGTAGTTCTGGTTCTGGTGCGGAGGAGTAGTAGACAAGCTCACACGATCTATGAATTTATAAATATAGAAAGAATTCATCAGTCCACTAATCTATTCAACACGAAAATATATACAGAAAATTAATCTATCAAATTACACCATATCTCTATGTTAAAATTAATTTAGATTCTATACCACTTAGCTGCTAACCTTAATTAATCTGATTTCTCATCACTGCCTTTAAAATATTATAAATTCATCACCAATATAATACAAGCAGTAATATTCTCATTTCACATAAATACAATCTTATGTCCGATAACTTTCTTCTTACTTAATTTAATTACGATCTCCAAACAATTAATAACTATTTAACTCATTCACTTTAATCGGTCTTTAATAACTACAAAATTCATTTCTATATTGAATCACTTTGTTCGTTAATTCTAACAACCTTAATAATACATTCATATTTATCAAATAATTAAAAAATATTCATTTAATAACATAATTTTCATTTTATTCAATATCAAACTTTAATATCTTAATTCAAATCGATATACCAATGATTTTACTATTAAATTCATAACGTAATATTAATCGACCTCCAAATATATCTTTTATGTTATGTTCTAATATCCAACGCTAAATTTTTTAATTAAACTAATTGTCAACTAAACTATTTTTATTAATTAAATCTTTCACCTAATCAAATATTCACTATCTTAATAAAATAAATTATCATTCTCCAATAATTCCACTAATTGGATTTTCTTAATTTAATTACAAAAATATTCTACCACAAATTTCATTCTCAACCTACAACTTATTTTCAACTCATCAACTACTACATCAAACATAAATATTTCTCAATATCACAATCAACAAATCAATCCCAATAATAAACTAATTTCTTCACAAAATTAAAATTCAAGCAATTAACCTAAAATTTATAGGGATATCTTTAATACCCTTATTCTCACAAAATAGCCCAAAATTCCAAAGATTGGAGATAATCAAGCTAAGGGATTTGATCGGAGAATCAGCTGCTGGAGTGGTGGCCTGAGGTGGCGCGGAGGAGGAGAGCAGCGTTGAAGCTGCTACTGTCGGTGGCTGGCAATGGCGCTGTTGAAGGATGGGACTGAAGCTCAGGGCGGTGTGATGCAGGCGAGCAACACTGCTGCCGTTGGCTAGCACGAACGGCGCGACACAAGGTGTAGCCGCTGGTGGTAGCGGTGGTGTTGCCGACGCAGAGAGAGAGTGAAAGAGAGAGAGAGACAGTGGGAAAAGAGAGAGAAGGAGGAGAGGAGAGAGAGCCTGTCATGGAGGAGGAAGAGAAGAGAAGAAGAAAGAAAAAGAAAGAAGAAAAAAAATGAAATTTCCAGAATGTGCTGGACCATTCTAGTTCAATTCAAATCGGTTTGGTTCGGTTTAACAAATTCCACTTGGTTTTCAATCGGTTTTCAACAAAATCAAATAGGTTTACGGGTCCGATTATTTTTTTACGTGGCTTAAATTTATTGGCCAAAATTTTAGAATTAAAATTTAAATGAATACTTTCTGAAATTAAATTTTTTGGGTATTTCAGTGCCTATGCTGGGATGGTTTTTTATTCTACCCATAAGAATGGATTTACTGTGACCATGTGTCACGACCCAAAACCGTGGGCCGGACCGGCACTAGGACCTAGGTAAGCTTAAGGCACCCGAGGCCCGTAGTAAGCCTAAACTATCACACTCCATCCCTATTATCATTAGACTATCGAAATAATAAGCCCATATTATGACGTTTTTCATAAGACAATCAGAGTTAATATTTCTGACCCAGCATTAGTAATACATACTATTCGCAGCTCGGGCCCATATCCATATAATAAAAATATTTTCTCATGCAAATATTTATTTGTCATAATATGTTCAAACTATTTATACAGTCTCCCAAATAGTCATTTACACTCCACAATTTATTTATAATCACATAATAATTATTTTACAAGCCATTATTTATTTCAACATCCTAACTGCGGAGTAAAATAAA